>VDFB02086081.1:110788196-110911049 GCA_007258455.2 Sequoia sempervirens
GGGTTTGGTTGTTTTATGAAATAAGTGCACTATGAAGGTGGAGCTACTTGACTCCAAATATAATTGGATTGGGACCTCGTTTTGGTGTTTGAAAACAAAAAAATCTTTCTATCTTTTTAATATCTATGGGCCTTGTTCAATGTCTGGAAAGAAACAAGTTTGGATAGAACTCTCTTTTGTCAGAACTTCCCTCAAAAATGAGTACAAGATATTTGTGGGAGACTTTAATGCTATTAGACATGCCTCTAAAAAATGTGGAGGCCTTATTCCACCTACCAAAGTAATGGAGGATTTCAATAATTTTTCTTGTGTAATAAATTACATATGATTGTTCTCCAAAAAAATGGCATTTTTACATGGTCAAATAAGCGTAAGGATTTTTCACAAATTGCGGAAAGATTGGAACACTTCTTGCTATTTGAAAACTAGATGAATGCCTAATGGTATTTCTCCTCTATCATTCATACTTTGGTGGGGTCGAATCATTTTCCTATCTCTTTATCCATTTTTGAAGACAGATTGACAAATAAAGGCTCTTTTAAATTTGAAGCAATGTGATTTAGGGATGTTGATTTTATTCCTCTTTTGAAATCTTGGTGGTCAAATTTCCATTTTATAGAAGGGTTCAGGATGTTTCAAAACTTTTAAAAACTAAAGTATCTTAAGGATAGAATCAAAGAGTGGAATATGAATCATTTTAAGAAAATTCTCTAAAAATACAAGGGTTGAACAAGAATTGACTAATTTGTATGCTGTAATAAAAAAATTTATGGATGCCTCCATGTATGATAAGGAGAAAATGTTAAAATCTGAGCTAGAAGAGATTCTTGCAAGGGATGAGTGTTATTGGAGGGAAAAATCTAGGGAAATTTGGCTAAAATAAGGGGATAAGAATTCAAAGTTTTTTCATGCAACTGCAAAAATTAGGAGGCAAGAAAATAGAATTGTCTCTATTCAATCCTCTACCAAAGAGACACTTTTAACGAAAAAAAATATTGGTGCTGAAGCAATCCTATTTTTCAAAAATATTTTGGCTCTAGTAAAGCAATACAAATCATTGGTTGATAATGTGGTCATAAATAACATTCCTATGTTAGTCACTAATGAACAAAATAAATTACTGATGTTTGAATTTACTATTGAAGAAGTTAAAAATGTGGTTTTTTCAATGGCTACTGAAAAATATCATGTCCCAGATGGTTTCACGGCATTGTTCTTCTAGAAATATTGGGATTTTTTGGGTAAGGATATTCTTTTTTCCTTGGAGGAGTGGAGAAGTAATAGAAATTTCTTAAAAGAATTAAATGTCAAGCTCTCATTCCAAAGAAACCAAATCCTTCTTCATTCAAAGACTTTAGACCTATTGCTTTATGTAACACAATTTAAAAAATCTTTACTAAAGCAATAGCCACAAGACTAGCTAAGTTACTTTTATTATTTTAGATAAGTAAGGAGGTTTTGTGTCAGGGAAGGATACCTCAAAAGGTTCCATATTGGTTCATGAATTCTTGCACTCAATTATGTTAGAAAAATCCCTAGTTGTTCTTTTGAAATTAGACATGATGAAGTCCTATGATAGGGTTGAGTAGGACTTCCTAATGGTTGTCTTGAATAAAATTGGCTTTTGTCACAGCTGGTGTAGGTGTATTTTTTCTTGCCTTTTGGGAGCTAGGATCTCAATAATTGTTAATGGATCCCCATATGGGTAATTTTCTCCCACTCAAGGGGCAAGACAAGGTGATCCCCTCTCTCTTTTTCATTTTATTCTAATGGCTAAGGGTTTGAGTAGATCCATCATTTTTGCTCACTCTTCTTGGATTCAAAAAGGTATCTTTGTCAGGTTGTTTCCTCTCTCAATATCTCACTCTCTATTTTTATATGATACCCTTTTATTTGGTCAAGAAAGTATGGCTGAAGCAAGAGAGATAAAGAATGTTCTATCTGATTACTACTTGTTCTCGGGTCAATCTTTCAACACAGATAAATATAAAATATTTTTTCTCAATGTCAACCCATTGGTTAAAAATCAAGACCAAAAATTTTGAGGTTTTCAATGTGATTCCCTTCCTTGCAAATATTTGGGAATCCCCTTTTTCTCTGTGAAACAAAAACATGAATTTTGGGATAAGATTGTTACTTCTGCTTCTAATAGAATTCTACTTTGGAGATCCAAATGGCTTTCCTTTGTAGGAAAACTAGTAATGCTCAAAGCATTCCTGAATTCCCTCCCAATATATTTGATGTCAATATTAAAGCTCCCTTAATGAAAGGGAATGGCTCTATAAAAGGTTTTTAGAGATTTCTTATGGGTTGAAAATGTTTCATAAAAAAAATGTCATTGGTGGCCTGGAACTCCATGTGTAGCTCTAAAATGAAAGGGGTTGAAGGATTGAGAGAACTCTTTCGACAAAACAAACCTTTAGGTGCTAAATTGGTAGGGAAAATTCACTTTAAACCTAACACCAAATGGTGTCAAATTATGAGACACAAATATCTTGATTCTCTCAACAAAGAAAGGATTTTTACTCAAAGGGACCTTCCTCCTGGCACAAAAATATGGAATTTTATTTCTTCCTCCATATGTATTCTTCTTCTACATCTCTATTGGTTAATAAATAATGGGGGAAAAGCTCTTTTCGGGAAGATTCCTGGAATGGACATAATCCAATCAGATCTCTTAGTAATTGGGGTCAAATTGAAACTGTTCTCAAAGCTCTCTAGGGTAATAAAGTCAAAGATTAATTGGTAGTTGACTCTGAGAACCCTCATCAAGTTGTAAGATGGAAAGACTTTGGTTTTCTTCCTGTCCCGACACAATTCAAGGAATCTCTCATGTTTGAACTCAGGAAAAGACAAATTTTCTTGTCGAACAAGCAGGATGAAATAATATGGCTCAAAGCTAAATTAGGCAGTTATAATGTGATGGATGGTTGCAATTCATTAATTGATTCAAATCATTCTACTCCTTGGCCTTTCAAAATTTGTTGGGGTTATGATGTACTTCCCAAGAATAGTACTTTCTCTTGGCTTGCTATAAAAGACAAAATTTTAATAGGAATGATACTTGATAGATTGGGAATAGTCCCTTTATTCCCTTGTGTCTTGCGTGGTAAGGCTTATGAAACTATGGATCATTTACTCATTGGTTGTATAAATTTTCTCATTCAGTGTTGATCACGGTTGATTAGCAAGCTTGACTGGTCGAGTCCTCTACATAATTCTATTTTGAAACATTTCCTTATCTGGCCTACTTTATGCTCAAACTCCTCATTTGGTTGCATTTGGGAGATTATCCCTTCCATTGTCATTTGGAACCTTTGGTAGGAAAGAAATAATTATATTTTTCAGAAAAACATATTGGATTTGAATCTAGTAATTCAGAAAATTGAACTATCCATCTAAAACATAGAAAAATGAGGTTCACCAAAATGAAAACTAATGATGAACCTAATTCTCCTATAATTTCATTCAATATGTGTGATATAATGTGTAAACGAGTATCAAAAATCAAATCTAACTAATATAGCAATCAAAAGGGTGGTTAAGGTGATGATAACCCCAAAATAACCCCCGATAGAATAACCGTGTCACAATAACCTGTGGACAAAATAACTGGGTCATAATAACCCAGCCAAAATAACCCATGGACAAAATATCCCCATAAGAATATAGAGAAAAGAAAACAAAATTTATAAATTACATGTATGTTGCTAAAAAAAAAAAAATTATTCAAAATTTCCATTAAAGTGTCAAATTATGAGCAATGCCTCTTATATAATCTAAAATGTTATGGTTGTCATAACCATCAACCAATCTTTTTAGTCTTTCTTTGAGTTCACGGTATTTTTTCCTACTTGGTTGCCCAGTGTATCCAACCATATATTTCTCTATTTTATTCTCTTGGAGACTCTGTTCTTTTTTCACTACTTTGATGAATTTTCAGATTGAGTTGTGCGATGCTTGAAGCAATTCACTAAATCCTCTATGCCATCCCTCAATAGTATTATTGGTTATGGGAAGATCATCTTGATTAGCCGAATAGAAATTCCACATTGTGATTGGAAACTTGGGTGATTTTTTGTTGCCTCTTCTAGTTAGTCTACCAATCCATGTGTCTTCAAAATAATCAATTATGGGTTGCAAGGTCTCCTCATGTTCTGTATAATAGGAGATTGTTGAAGTGTTTCAAATGCATCAATTACATCCATCTGAGGCACGAAAGCTAATGCAACAAGTTTCTTGATCTCCTATGCAAATACTTCATTGACACTATAATGTGTTTGTAGACCTTCTTCTTGAACTTTCCTCCACAAGCATTGAGAGAAATGGAAAAAACATCCCCGAATAGTGGCATTTGGAAAAAAATTCAGAAATAGCTCCCATGAAACCTAATTCAAAATCAGTAAGTATAGATTTTGGGTTTAGATCAGGTTGAAGTTGTTTTAATTCTGCAAGTACTTGTGTATAAGTGGTTCTTGTTTTGTTGCTCATAAGAATATAAATGAGTGGAAATATTGAATCAGTTTTCAAGCCAAGAATCATGTACAATTGTTGAAAAATACTTGGCACGGTTTTAAATGTACCATCACTAAACCAATTTTTAGATTCTTTCAATAATTGCAAATTTTGTGTGGTGGTGAATATTAAAAAATGATTCTCATCATTATTGTCATGAAAAAGAAACTTTTCCCCTCTATTGGTAATTGTATATTCAACTGGTAAGATAAGATCTGCCGATGTGTGAATATTAAAAAATGATTCTCATCATTACTAGCTTGATCTAAAATGACCATGGGTTATTCTGTCCATGGGTTATTTTGACCACGGGTTATTCTGTCCATGGGTTATTATGATCCTGGGTTATTTTGTCCCTGGGTTATTTTGGTCGGGATATTCTGTCTAGGGTTATTTTGGCCAGGTTATTATGTCCTGATACCTCAAAAGGGAGGTTTTAAGAGGGTGAAATGTTGTATACCTATTGCAAAAAGTGCTTTTTCAAACCTCACTAAGGACTCATTAGCCCTATGGCGAATGGGTCCTAGCTAGGGCTCTGGAAAATCTATTTTTGGGTTTTGTTCCTCTTAGTCTACACACCCAGATCCTAGTCGGGCACTATCAAAAAGCCATAAATAAATTCTATAGCAAAATTTTGTGATTTGACAACTTTCTTAGCAACTTTGACAAGTTTGACAACTTTTTCATTTTTCCTCTCTAAATATCTTCAACCTAAAACCTACAATCACACATCAAAGGAGTGAAAAATGTTGTTTGTTAAGGAATAGGGGTTTTCCTTGGGTCAAACCATGTTTTGGTAATTAAACATTGATTTGAATAAAAGCGTAAAGGAATGATGAATGAACAACAAATGCAATGTCACAACTCACCACACCTTATTTGAAACCTTGGATTGTAGATTTGAAAACTAGCATGAAGTGGCCTCAATGAATGTAGATCTTGATCATGAAACTTGATGTGAAATAATGCCTTTGATATGTTTGAATTGATCTTGAAAAATACATCAACATATTAGCTCAACAACATGCATGTTGCATTATGCCTTTGACATGATGAAATGGATCTTGATGGCTACAATAATCTTCAATAATCTACCCTTGAATGCCTTAGAAATTCTCTTGAATGCTCTATCAATGCTCTTGTGAAAGTGCTCTTATGATAACTTCAATTTGCTAGGTGAAATTAAGTGAAACAACCTTGTATTTATACATAGCTTATCATTAATTCCTGAAATTCAAATATCACAAGCTGACATCAAATCTTGGATTTGAAATCATTGAAATACCGCCAAAAACATATTTCAAAGAGGGGTCCTAGGTCTAAGTGAATACCCATTCTCCATGTGGTGAATGGGTCCTAGATCACTCACCTAGGACACAACTTGGACAATGTGAAATGTGAAAATAGGGTCCTAGGACCTAGTGAGAACCCATTCACCATGTGGCGAATGGGTCTATGAATACAAATTTATACCTATGCTAAACATGAACAAATACACAATGATTAGTCATATTAACACATATAAATCACATTCACTATGAAATACTTGAACATACAAAGAAATGAAGACAATGCACACAAAAATATGAAATATCAAACAATAAAAGCTACATGAAACAACATGAAATATAAGCATGAAATCCTATCTAAGTACTCCAAACCCCATCCCATAGGGGGATTGGTGCCAAATTGATGTGAAATATGGCCCTTTCCCAATCCCAAGTGTTGAATAAGCTTCAAGATTTGTATGTAGATGTTATGGATTTTATGCCAAATGATGATAAACTCAAGCTAAGATAATGAACATGCATGTAGATATGGATAAAAATGGCTATAATGAGTTTGCATGAGATGATGGATACATTTCCAATAGAAGGGCCCTCTATTTATAGGACTCAAGGGTTGGAAGAAGAGGTGAAATTAGGCAATGTGGTACTAAATGGAGATTCATTAACCATGTGACAAGTGCCACAAGGCTAAGAGAAGCAATAGGAATATGTACCTCACACATGTGTGTGCACATTTGGGGAAGAGAGATGTAAGAGGGAGTTAAGGCATATGGTTGGAAGAATTTAAGGAATGAGGGTGAGGGTGTAATAGAATGTAAGAGAAGTAAATTCCCTTGTAAGAGACAAGATTTCTTGTAAGATCCTATTGAATTCCCTTGTAAAAGGCATTAAAAGCCTTTGTAAGAGCTTTTAAAGTCTGGGAGGGAAAGTCAAAGAGGTGAGGAATATTCCATAAGAATATCCTTTTGTGAGGAAAATAGCTAATAATTAATTTGTAAAAATTAATTACTTGTGCAAGTGGGGTTAGTAAACCATAGGTTTATTTAACCAGGATAGATTTAAAAGCTATAAGATTGGCTAATGAAGATTAACATGTGGTTTAAGGTTAATTAATCCAGAATTAATTAATCTTAGGTGGGTTTAGGGATTCAAAAGAATATGACATTTAATTAAATAAATAGATTTATTTAGTCCAATGAGAAGACAAGGGTTTTAATTAAATGATTTACATTATTTAATTAAACGGGATGAGAATTAGTAGAAATGGGGATGAATTAATCCAATAAAATTAATTATTTGATTAATAGGAGAAAATGTTGAATTTAATTAAACAATATAGATTATTTAATTAAATGGTTAGTCGGAGGTGATTTAAGAGGAAATGATGTTAATAATCAGATTCACATGTGTAATATCAATCAGGACTATTTAAGTGTCTACATGGTCCTAGGTCACTAACCTAGGACACACACCTTCTAAAATTAAGTGTTGTGTAATGGAATTTATGAATGTTGTGTTTTGTCTCTCAAAATTTGCAATTAATTAGGCTTTTATTTGTATTAAAGGGTCCAATTAAGGCATAATTAACCTCAATTAATTAATAAAGCCCTAGATTAGTGTGAAATTTTAAAGATACACTTTATAACACCCTAAATAAGGCACAATTAAGGCATAATTCAATGCATTAAGGATAGGACTTGAATTGGCCATGAAACTATCTATTTATCAATTTATTATCGAAGGGGATTCAATGGTGGTAATCTCGGTGCTCTCATTGAAAAAAAATTCAGTTTCATGGCATTTAAATTATTTTTTGTCACACATTCAGCTTTTTCTAAAAAAAATTCCTCTCTATCAGATTATGCATTGTTAAATAGAGAAGCTAATACACTTACATATTTGTTGGTAAATAGGGCTATAAATGATTCTATTGGTCACGAGGAATTCTTAGGTCACAAATGTGATCTCTTATTCAAATGCTAACGGTTTTTTTATACTCTCACTATTTTCTAAGGTTTTTTTTTTCCAGATTTCAAGGGTGTGGTACACATTGGTTTGAAGGATTATAAATGTCAGAATTGAATATAAACATGCCTATTTCATATTTTTTTCTCAATTCCCTCATCATCTCCATTCGCCCATGTGAGGTTTCCTCCCACAGACGGATGAAGCTGATTGGTATAGCAATGACCACTTAAGGTGAATTTAATGGGAAAAATATAGTTCCCTCTTTTGGACGGTCCTCATGATGTCCTCTTGACTTGGCATTCATGACATGCATTGGTTAAAATTGGTAAATTGCCAAAAAAATTGGTGATCGTTTAATTTTTTCTTTCATCATCATTGGCACATGTGAGGTTATCTCACACTAACTAATGTTGGTCAATGCATTTTGGTAGATCCTCTAAGCTATGGGCACTAATTCTTAAAAGCATGAAAAGACAAACAATTGCATTTGGAAATGTTTGTGTTTGTAGTGGCTCTCCCCATTTGTGACATATGGCATTATTTCTTTAAGATTGATACTTCTCTGGATTTAATTATTTTCAGGTTCTACCATCCACACCTCTTGTCGATACAATGGCATTCATTTTTCATGCAGGATTGCTTTTCTCATCAGATTTTATTAAGTTTCTTGTGCGGTTGCACCTCAAATGTTTTATGGGCATCTTGCGGGCTATTAATAACATCTTTTTGTATGTATTTAAACATGGGTTTTTCTTCTATCGTGACAATGGAGGCCACTTTCATATTTTCATACCCACAAGATATCATGAGATTAGGGACTCTAGGCCTTTTTCGGTTGAAATTTTGAAGATTTCCTTTGTTATAGAATGTAATCAAGTGGTGGATGTTTTTTTCATAGTGCTTGGTTGAGATTGGTTGGATTTTCATTTAATGGCTTTACCAAATGAGATTTCTTCATTATTTCTATCTAATCTAATGGATATCCTTTGGTGTTCGAAAATGGTTAAATTTCTTGCAAGAAATTATCTACTTCCACATGTCTTCCCTCTCTTGACTCTCCAGCCCAAGCTTGATGGCTATGACCTACTACAAGGTGTACCATAAAAAAAAGGAAACTTGATTGATTTGGGAATAATTCATGATAAATTGGACTTAATGAGGCCTTTATTTAGTGGTGTGAGGCATTTTATGCATCCACACTAGGTCTTGGACCCTTGCAAATTGAATAAAATGCATTTATTGATATCTTGTAAAGGTGTTGTAAAGTGTTGTAAAGAACTTTCACACTTTTCTAGATCTAATAAACCCATTTTCCCTTAATTCAACATTATAAAATGTATTTAATTACATTATCACATCAATCTAGAAGGCTTGTAAAACAAACTTAATGTTAACCTAGTGTTGTAATGTGTTTTACACATTCACATTGGATGTTGTGACTTTTTAGGCTAAGTGGACCTCATTTTAGTGTTGTAAAGTGTATTTAATCACACTTTCACATTGAATTATGTGTCCCAAGACATAATTGATCTTTTCATCATCATTAATAGGCCCCTATTACTCCATATTGTGCATCCTAAGGCAATATTTGATGAAATAACTGACAAAGTCACTATATAAACCTGATTTTCTTATCTCCCAACAACCCAGTTGGCAAATGGGCCCCTTTGGGACTAATTCGCCATCTGTGGTGAATGAGTTCCTACCAGGTGGGACTGATTTTCCCAAGGTGGCGAATGAGTCCCATTTGGGACATTTTTGAATTTTGAGCAGGAAATTTTGGAATTTAAGTTTTATTTTTCTTCATGTCAACCTTTGGGATCCAATTTACGAGAAAATTAGGAGAATTTACTATAAAATAAAGTATCTTAACCCTAATTCATAATCTCTTAACCCATTCACAACTCATTCTTCATTTGTCTTCCACTTCAAGTCAAGCAAATTAGGGTTTTATCACTCTATGTCATCAAGAAAGCTTCCAAAGACATTAAAGGGTAGAATATTCCTCCATTGCTGAAGAAATTCAAGATCAAACATCATGGCAAGGTATTGACTCCATTATTGCATGCTTCATTACATTCTTTCTTCATATTGGTTTAATTACCTACAAAGGGGTTTGCCTAACATTCAACATTTCTCTTTCTCTTGTGTGTTTGTAGATTTAGGCATCTTGGAAGCTTGGAAATAATTAAGAATAAAGTTTCAAATTTTTTTAAGTCTTCTCTTCATTTTCTAAGGAAAAATATCAATAAAAAGTCACTTTCAGGCCCAAATTTGATAGTTTTAGAACTAAACACTTGAAGAAGCAGAAAGTGCAGACCGACGGCTCATGTTTCCACTTTTGAATCTTTAGAAATTTAGAAGTGGATTCATTCACCACGGGTGGTGAATGAGTCCCACTACTAGGCCTAAAACAGGTTTTCTACATTTTTGGATACCCATTTGTCTAAAACGGACTCCGAAACAGTTTCCCAAATCTTGGACTAATTCACCCAGAATGGTGAATGAGTCCCACCAGGCCTAAAAATTAGTATCAACAACATTCTAGAAGTCATTTTTAGTCTCCATCAAGATCTCAGGTGCACTCTTTCAGTTTCATCAAATTTTGTTACAATTTGCATTCATTTCTAGGTGTCTTTGCATTACATAATGTGTTTTCAAACAACTTGTATTTCAATAGTTTTCACTTAATAATCAATAGCTTTTATCAATTATTTTCATTTATTTTATCTCATCTAGGCACATCTCATTCATATTTCCATTAGTTTGAGTGAACCACCTAGGTTTTTGGACTATCTCTCTCCTTTTAGGTGAAAAACCCTAATTGAGCAAGAGAAGTACATAGACCCAAAATCTATGGTTCATTTTGGTGAACCTACTTTTCAAATACTTTTATTTTATATTTTGGAGTCCTTCATCATAGATCTAGCTTGCATTGACCTTGCATTAGGGTTTGCATGGATTCATTTGCATACTAGGTTTCAAATTTTGCATTCATGAAAAGTGCATTTAGGTTGCATTTTTGGCATTTAAAATCATTAAATTTTTTGAAATTTTGCATTCTCATCTTAGGTCTACATCTTACAGCCCATCCAACATCAAAATCCATCAAATAGATTTAAAATTCTAAAAAAAATCCTCACTGGGACTCATTCACCACCTTGGGCGAATCAGTCCCTTTTCACTCCTAAAACTACCCTTTATAGAATTGAAAACCCTATTTTTAAGCTTATGTTTGGTGCCATTACCTAACTATATCAATTGGATAACTTTCTGTAACATGCATTCCATTAGATCTAGCCTAAATTATCTCCTTTCATGCATGGTTTAAATTTCAAATTTGTATTCTCATATTGTTACATAGTATAATTAGTTAATTATCATCCTTAAAATCTAAAAAAATTGCATTCTTCTTTGCATGTTTGCTCTAGCATAGTTACCTTTCAAGTTTGTAGAATAATCATTACATCATCTTTTCATTACAAAGTTCTATAGTTATCATCTTTCATGTTCTATTTTTAGATCTTATTGCATGTTGTAAGAGAATTTTGTTAAGTGCATATGAATATGAGGTCCTGTCCCCTCTCTTTTAGTTCATCATAGATCCCTCTCCTAGTTTCCCTATTGTGGATGAGGTTAGTCTATTGAAAGAAACCTTGGATAATCATAACAGACGCATTTTTTCTTCTCCTATTATCTCTCACACTTGTGAAGGAGATATTATCATGCTATAAGAACCAATTGATGAGAGTTTTGACAACCCAAGTTGTTTCTCTCCTCTTACCTCTCCTATTAGACAAAACATTACTAAAGAATAGGACATCACAATAAGTAATCATGACGATCACACAATATAGCAAGAAGATGAGATCATAGAAACATATCTAGAAATTACCTTACCTAGTCTCCATAATCAGGATAATCAAACTTGTTCTTCTCCTAATATCCCTCTTCGATGTAAAGAGGATAGGTTAGTGTTAGAAGATATACCTATTAAAAGTCATGAGAACATTATTCCTCCCTTCCCTCTTGTTCCTCTCCTATGGGAAGAACTATTTGGTAAACATGAAAACCACAGTGGTCCTTCTTTTGTTTCCTCTCGTATTTGTGATGAAGCCACTTTACAAACTCTAACCATGGATGAACATGTTACAAGCTCTCCTACTAGGGTGTAAAAAATGGCACAAGAGAATGATACTTTAGAGACAATCGACAATCAAATAGAGTCTTCTTCTAATCTCCCCACTCTCAATAATCAAACAAATTCCACCATTGATCATTCCCCTAGTTGTGATAGAATCATTTTAGAAGAACCAATCCATTAATGTCAAGAAAATTTGATTTTTAGTTCTAAAAACTCTCCTTCTAGGGAGAATATAATGGTACTAGAAAAAGGCAACACTAATGTTACTTCCTTAAATAAAAAGGTGATTCTTGATTGCCCTTTATTAGAGATACATCAAACCAAGACTATTGAGGTTATGAATGTGCAAGTTTCCATTAGATACCCCTCGATCAATGGACCTCATACATACCCCGTGGGACATCCTAACAACCCTCTAATTCTCTATCCACCTTCACACAAACAACAAACTCAAAATAAACCTAAACTTATCCTTCACCCTCCTAAGAATAATGTTTTGCAACAACTGAGTCATAATATTGTTGCTCATATGTATAACACTTGAAACAATCCACAACTTCCATAACCAACCCCGACACCCTTATCATTTCCTAATCCTATCCCACCTAACTCTTTCTTTCCAAGTTGAAAGGAGTATGATCTTGTCGAGCAACTTAAGAATACTCCTGCTAAGATATCATTTTGGGACCTTATTCAAGCCACCCCTCACTGTCACAACATGATCCAAACATCCTTACAACAAGTTCCTATCTCTTGTAATGTGCAACCAAATTCCATAGAAACCATCATTCATAGAATAAACAATGACATTGTTTTCCACCAAAGTGAACTCCCCTCTTTGGACGTGCAAAAATAAAATGATCCTCTCATGATCATAGCACAATACAAACAAAAAGGGATAAAGAGAACTCTTTTAGATATTGGTTTTTCCCTTAATGTGTGTAGTGTGAGCCTTCTAGATAGGCTTGGCATTGATTAGTCAACCATTCAACTTGATTCTCTATCTATTAAGGGATTTGACAATGTCAAAAAGAAACCGCTCGGAGTGATCATTATACCTCTTACCGTTGGAGTTGCCACCTTGAATACACCAATCCACGTTATTCCTTATAAAATTTCATGTAATCTTATCTTAGGTAGACCATGGATTCATGCAATGAAAGGTGTCCCTTCCACTCTTCATCACAAAATGAAATACATCTACAATAACCAAGTGTACACACTTGACATTGATCTTGAGCCTTATAGTGTTTTACAACTTGAGAAAAACAAAGAAAATCCTTTGAACACATCAAAATCAACTACACTAGTGGAACCTGTACAATAGAACAACAAAGAACAACATATTGAACAAGTCACCCAACTATTAGAAGATGATTGGGGTTCCTTGGATTTCGAACATGAATTCATGGGCGAGTATAAGATCATACACAAAGATTCAAATAGGGGAAACAAAAAAGCATACGACCCTTTGAAAGAATCCACCTCAACCACCTTAGACAATGAAACACACTACACGGCCACCTTTTACAACGTTTATCACCAACCACCAACCGATCCAAAAGCAATGAAAAAGATTTATGGAAAAGGGTATGATCTTATGAAACAACTTGGATATAGTGGAAAAGGATGTGGTGTTAATGAACAAGGTATCTGCAACCCTATAGACCCTATCACACAACAAACCACTCATGAACTTGGTTATTTCCCATTGATAGAAATTTCCAATCCTTCAATCAATGCAATACTCTCACATCTCATTCTTCTAATTCAACCTTAACTATAAAGAATCTTGAACTAATTGGCACTACTGGTCTTGATCATTCTCCTTTTCCAACAATCAACCAAACCAATACACCTTTTCTTAATGTCAGTGTCATCTTGCAAGACACTAATGATTTACATTCGATAGATTTTCCCTCCTCCTATAAGAGTGAGAACAAAATATTGCAATCCAAAGAACCTTGCATAGGTATGACATCTTGTACTAAGCAAGACATCTCTTTACCACCAACAACAGAAACTAATTATCCCCTTGATCAAGATGGTATCTTGTCGAGACTCCTCCAAGACCACTTGATATCTCTTCCTCCACGAACTCGAAACAAATGCTATTACAAAACTTCATGTTGTGCCTATCATAGAGTTCATGGTCATTCCACCAATGAATGTAAGGCTTTGAGTACTAAAATCCAACATCTTAAGGAGTTTGGTGTTCTTACTTATGTTGGGGAACCTCATTCCTCTAATTGATACCGATTTTCACTTTACCATTCATTTCATCAATCATTTCAGCTCACCCTTGTCCTGCACTAAGTGGGGGCAAGGGGTTCAGTAGCCTTTTCCTTGTATTTCACTTCACATTGCCTCCTTTGGCTAGTTTTTAACCTTTCATGCACATATATGAGCAAGCTTGGGATGTGGATGAAATTCCTTAAGTTGGCTCCCATGTGACATACTACCTTTTTCATGATGTAGCTTATCGAAAACATATGACAAGTGGCATAGGGCTTTCTAAGTAAGCTCTCATGTCCTCTTCATCTACTTTAAATAAACTTCTCATAGTACTAGTGTTTGCAACCACTTTTAAGTGGGGGCATACATCACCACTCACATTTCATTGCACGATTTCTTTCTTCTTGCGATGCGTCCTTTTCTTGGTGGAGTTATTGGGCTTGATTCCCTCCAAGAGAATGATACTTCTTTTGACACATCCTCTCTTGGAAACATTAAGAACGATGTTCCCTAAGATGAGACCTTGCACAAACTAAGAAAAATACCTTTGAACATTCCTTACACTCTCTTTCATTAACAATGTTTATGAGTGTCAAGCATACAAAGTTTTTCCTACCTCATAGAGCTCGAAAATCATTTTCATTGTGGCACCTTATTAAAGTTATCAGGAGGTATAACTTTGGTATGGTTGAGTAGGAAATCCCATTTCGAGGCATGACTTTTCCCCATAGCCACCTTGTGGATTTATCACCCTGCGAACAACCAAAAGTTTTGTGGCTCCAGAGTGAGTATACTTGGGATTTCTCACCCAACGAACAGCCAAGATTTTCATCACCCCAAAGTGAGTATGCATATTTGGAAAAATAGCCTAGATCTGATCCACAATGTGTTGGAAAAATGGTCAAAGCTTGATCCACCCTTTTCATTTTCACCTTTCTCTTCTTTCTAGTTCTTTCCATTGCATGATCATGTATATTGTTTTGTTACAAATCATTCACCTCATGCATGTCCTTTTGGCACTCATGTCAGCTTGACTTAGGATCTTAGATCCTAGGGGCTTGAGTGCTTCCCCTCATATTTTTCATCCTTTTTCATCTGCATTGGTAAAATTGGACCTCTCTTGAATGTCTACTTTAGTGTGAATTTGAAGCAAGTTCTCTCACTAAAGTGGGGGCTAAATGTACCATAGAAAAAAGGAAACTTGCTTGATTTGGGAATAATTCATGATAAATTGGACTTAATGAGGCCTTGATTTAGTGTTGTGAGGCATTTTATGCATCCACACTAGGTCATGGACCCTTGCAAATTGAATAAAATGCATTTATTGATGTCTTGTAAAGGTGTTGTAAAGTGTTGTAAAGGACTTTCACACTTTTCTAGATCTAATAAATCCATTTTCCCTTAATTCAACATTATAAAATGTATTTAATTGCATTTTCACATCAATCTTGAAGGCTTGTAAAAAAAACTTAATGCTAACCTAGTGTTGTAATGTGTTTTACACATTCACATTGGATGTTGTGCATTTCTAGGCTAAGTGGACCTCATTTTAGTGTTGTAAAGTGTATTTAATCACACTTTCACATTGAACTATGTGTCCCAAGCCCTAATTGTGATAGCAACCAGGGGAGTTCTTGCAACCACACAACACAATTCCACACAAAAACAATAACCTTCAAGTCACAATTCTTCAAAATTCTCATGATCTCTTCATAGCCACTCAATTCCTTGTACCATTGCAAACTCACTCAATTGGGTATATCTTTTAGATAATATCTTCTTAGACCAAGAAATGTACCTTTTCAAAGACCCATTAGGACACACATTAACATATTTACAAACCACTATTGGTTACTTTGTAACAACTTTTACAAAACTAGTTTGTAATGCCAACTAGACCTCAAATTAGGCCTCTTTTACAATGGACCATGTATTAAAACTTTTCCAAAACCTCCAAAATCATGTGGGAAGAAATTTACATGTATTAAAACTAAGGACTCCGCAATTTACTTTTAGAAATTCACCCTCCTTTTAAGCCAAATAACTTAGGGCTTATTGAAAAACAAATTACCAGATCTCAACCAAACTTTCCACCACCTCAAAAAAACCTAAAACCCTCTTCCCATGCTTAACTAAACAATAAACAATGCTTCCCCAAACAATTTCACTCTTTACCATACCAAAACCTCACTTTTCCACTTGGAAAACACAACTTTTCCCTCTAGGGCTTCATGCCCATCACACCTTTTGACCTCCCCTACACTTAAACACCATTTCATCACCTAAATCATAATGTTTTATACCCATTCCTCAAGTTACATTTGTCACAATAAGAGGAATGATTCAATTTTCCATTTTAGTGACTTACAAAACCTTAAATCTGTCTTGGAAAATTAACTATAAAATGTTAATAGACCGGTCTTGGAAAATTAACTATAAAATGCACCAAATTTAATAGAAAAAATTCAAAGTGGATTCAAATGAAAGATGAAACAATCTACTATTCAATCCCAAGGATATTTGAATCAATGAGGTGATGTGCAGGTCGTACAGTCACTACAAACTCGGAAAATATAGAAAAAATGGAGAAAAACAAAGCATTATTGATATTTCAATCTTCAAAAGTTCTTCAACAACCTTTTTATCGAGTTCTTCATGATATTTTAGATGTTTCCCACCAAAAAATAACTATTCTAACTTCCTAAAATGGCCATTCAAATCATAGTGACCGTTGGTCTTCTAAACCTGCCTTTTGACAACTTTTCAAATTTGCATTTTTGTCACAAACAACAATTTTTCAATATATTGCACTTTTTGAAGTCTAAAACACCTAAACTCCTATTGACCACATAAACATGGCCCCATACATTAATAAATGGTCTGATTGACCTTATTTTAGTGTGAATTGTCTAAAATCCTAAAGCTTACTCTTCAATAACCTAAATTGACAAAAATCTTTCAATGATGCCCCTACACCATACACCCCAACTTTGAAGTTTTCCAAGTCCCTTGGAAAGACTGATGTAGCTTGCCATCCTTTATGCTATTCATGCCTCTGATTTCATGATTTCCTTCAATAGGTTCACTTTTCCTTTGTTCTTCATTGCTCTTGTCATTCTTGTCAATGTCTTCATTTGCTTCATGCTTCACTCTATCATATAGTATTGTAGGGTGTTCTTTACCTTTTCCTTCATCAATTATTGATGTCATTCCATCCTTCACATTTGTACTCAACCCTCTATCAATTGTCTTCACTTTATTCTTTTCTTCTTCCTCAGCCCTTTGTCCAATGCTCTTTTTGTCTGCATCTTCCTCACTATCAACTGTACCTTCACTCTTAACAATCTATGTCAAACCTACAAGTACCTTTTCCACAATCCCATCAGTCCTACCATCCTATGTATTGATAACTCTTGACTGCATCTTCTCTATATTCACTACTAAAGGGCACTTAACTATCCCAACTAGGATCTCTCCACTCATTTCTTTCCTTTCCATAGGATTTCCACTCTTACACAGCTTTGTCTCAGACCGAGACACATTTACATCCACCTTCTTCCACATGAAGACATTCTTCTTCACAACTATCTGCAAATCATCTTCACTCTTCCTATCTATTGTCCTAACAGTATTAATCCTTGCATTGGCTACCAATCCTATACTCTTACCTTCATCAACATTTACAAACTCTTTTCTCCCTACCATGATGATGTCACCCTGGTCTTTTGCCTCTTCATTCAAAGGAGTTAAAATGTATGTCTTCCAATATTTTTCAATTGAATAAGTATTTTGTCTCCCATTGTACATTGCTAACCTATCAAACTGTCAGGGCCTTCCTAGCAAAACATGGCAATGACTCATAGGCAATATGTCACAAACAACTTTATCCTTGTACTAACTAATTTGAAATTCAACAATATCTTGTTCACTCACCACAATGGATTGCTTTTCACTAACCCAAGACACTTTGTAGGGCCTTTCTCTACGTACTCTGCAAATTCAATTTGTCCACCATATCACTAGATACCATGTTATCAATGCATTTAGAATCAACTATTACCTTGCATACCTTGTTTTTACATCTGCAGGTTGTCCTAAACAATGCTCTTCTTTGAATCAACTCCTTCTCCCTGGATGTCTTCAGGATTGTCTATTCATCATCAAACTTTCACCTACTTCAAGAGCAACATGAAGACTATTGGATTTTGAACTTTCAGCTTCATCTTCATGAATAATTTGTGCTCTCCTTTTAGTTTTCCTTTCTCCTCCACTTGTTGAACCAAATTGTTCAGGGAATTTCCAAGAAGAATGACCAAACTCTTGGCAATTGAAACATCTACCTACAAAAATGTTAGGATTCCTTCCACCACCAAATCTGCCCCTTGTGCCTCTATAACCACCTCTAAAATCTGCAACTTGCTCATCTCTTTTGTTTGGCTCTTCTTGATTCTCATTAGTTTGTCTTGGAGTAGAGAAATTTCCTCTTCCTCTTATTGTGTTGCCTCTTCCTCTAACAGTCTTCTCTTGTCTTCTTTTTACTTTCTCTTTATCCTTCAATGCCATTTGATAACATTCTTCTATACTCCTTGGACTTGTCAAAGCCAATTCATTCAATCTAAAACCACCCAAGTACCTAGCAATTTTCTCATTCTCATTCTCATTATGGTTAGATCTCATACTTAATTTATAAAACTCTTCTGTGTATGCTTTTACATCCATCTCTTTTTTCCTTAAAATCTGCAACCTCTTAAACATCTGAATAGAATAATCAAAAGGGAGAAATTTACCTTTCATCTTGGCTACCATCTTGTCCCATGCCACAATTTTGGATTTTCCTTACTTCCTTCTTTCTGACTGTAGATAATTCCACCACAAAAGTGCATGACCTTTAAGCTTTGTCTTTACAATCTTGACTCTCTTCTCCTCTGGAATGTCTTCACACTCAAGATAATTGCCCAAAGATGTTATCCAATCTAACAAATCTTCTTCATTCAGGTTTCCTCCAAACTTTTGAACATCAATTTTCACCTTATACTTGTCACTCTTAATTGCCTTCAACAATTTTCCCATTCTCTGATCTTCTGGACCAAGTTCTTCCTCAACATCTTCAAACTCTTCATCTTCATCATCTGAATCACTACTTTCAACCTATTCTCTTCTCTTGTTTGTCTCTTAAGGCTGCCATCCTTTCTTTCAATTCTTTGATCTCTCTAATATACTGACTCTTCAAGTCATTCATCTCCTTTGATACATTCTTTTCTTTTGGAGGCATCTTCACAATCTTGCCTCTTCACCTTCCAATATTTCTTTCACAAATTTCAATCTCTTTCCATAGAGATCTTGTACCTTCACTCTAATACCACTTGATAGAAACCAGGGGAGTTCTTGCAATCACACAACACAATTCCACACAAAAACAATAACCTTCAAGTCACAATTCTTCAAAATTCTCATTATCTCTTCATAGCCACTCAATTCCTTATAGCATAGCAAACTCACTCAATCAGGTATATCTTTTAGAGAAGGTCTTCTCAGACCAAGACCTATACCTTTTCAAAGACCCATCAAGGCACACATTAACATATTCACAAACCACTATTGGTTACTTTGTAACAACTTTCACAAAACTAGTTTCTAACACCAACTAGGCCTCAAATTACGCCTCTTTTACAAAGGACAGTGTCTTAAAACTTCTCCAAAACCTCCAAAATCATGTGGGAAGAAATTTACATGTATTCAAACTAAGGATTCCATAATTTACTTTTAGAAATTCACCCTCCAAGGTGCCAATACCCAAAACCCTCCTTTTAAGCCAAAAAACCTAGGGCTTATTGAAAAACACATTACCAGACCTCAACCAAACTTTCCACCACCTCAAAAAAGACTAAAACCCTCTTCCCATGCTTAATCAAACAAGAAACAATACTTCCCCAAACAATTTCACTATTTACCATACCAAAACCTCACTTTTCCACTTGGAAAACACAACTTTTCCCTCTAGGGCTTCATGCCCATCACACCTTTTGACCTCCCCTGCACTCAAACACCATTTCCTCACCTAACTCCTAATGTTTCAAACAAATTCCTCAATTTACAGTTGTCATAGTAAGAGGAATGGGTTAATTTTCCATTTTAGTGACTTACAAAACCTTAATTCTATGAGTTCATACCAGTCTTGGAAAATTAACTATAAAATGCACCATATTTAATGAAAAACCTTCAAAGTGGATTCAAATGAAAGATAAAACAATATACTATGCAATCCCAAGGAAATTTGAATCAATGAGGTGATGTATGGGTCGTACAGTCACTGTAAACTAAGAAAATACAGAAAAAGTGGAGAAAAATAGAGTATTATTGATATTTCAATCTTCAAAAGTGCTTCAACAACCTTTTCATTGAGTTCTACATGATATTTTAGATGTTTCCCACCAAAAAAAACTGTTCTAACTTCCTCAAATGGCCATTCAAATCCTAGTGACCATTGGTCTTCTAAACCTTCCTTTTTACAACTTTTCAAATTTGCATTTTTTTCACAAACAACAATTTTTCAATATATTGCACTTTTTGAAGTCTAAATCTTCTAAACACCTATTGACCACATAAACATGACCCCATACATTAAGAAATGGTCGCATTGACCTTATTTTAGTGCATATTATCTAAAATCCTAAAGCTTACTCTTCAATAATCTAAATTGACAAAAATCTTTCAATGGTGCCCCTGCACCAAATTGACCTTTGCATCATCATTAATAGGCCCCTATTACCCCATATTATGCATCCCAAGGCAATAATTGATGAAATAACTAACAAAGTCACTATATATAACCTGATTTTCTTCTCTCCCAACAACCCAGGTACAAATGGGCCCCTCTAGGACTAATTCACCATCTGTGGCGAATGAGTCCCTGCCAGGTGGGACCAAATTAACCCAAGGTGGTGAATGAGTCCCATTTGGGCCATTTTTTACTTTTGAGTAGGAAATTTTGGAATTTAAGTTTTATTTTTCTTCATGTCGGCCTTGTAGATCTAATTTATGGGAAAATTAGATGAATTCCCTATAAAATCAAGTCTCTTAACCCTAATTCATAATCTCTTAACTCATTCACAACTCATTCTTCATTTGTCTTCCACTTCAAGTCAAATTAGGGTTTTATCACTCTAAGTCATCAAGAAAGCTTCCAAAGACATTCAAGGGAAGAATCTTCCTCCATTGCTGTAGAAATTCAAGATCAAACATCATGGCAAATTATTGACTCCATTATTGCATGCTTCATTACATTCCTTCTTCATATTGGTTTAATTTCCTACAAAGGGGTTTGACCAAGGCAAACCCCCATGCCCTAACATTCAACATTTATCTTTCTCTTCTTGTGTGTTTGCATATTTAGGCAGATCTTGGAAGCTTGTAAATCATTAAGAATCAAGTTGCAAAGTTTTTTAAGTCTTCTCTTCATTTTCTAAGGAAAAATATCAACAAAAAGTCACTTTCAGGCCCGAATTTGATAGTTTCAGAACCAAACACCTAAAGAAGTAGAAAGTGCAGATCGAAGGCTCTTGTTTCCACTTTTGAATCTTCAAAAATTCAGCAGTGGACTCATTCACCATTGGTGGTGAATGAGTCCCGCTGCAAGGCCTAAAATAGGTTTTCTGCATTTTTGGATACTCATTTGTCTGAAATGGGCTCCGGAACAGTTTCCCAGATCTGGGACTAATTCACCTAGAATGGAGAATGAGTCCCACTAGGCCTAAAAATTAGGATCAAAAGCATTCCAAAAGTCATTTTCAGTCTCCATCAAGATCTCAAGTGCACTCTTTCAGTTTCATCAAATTCTATTACTATTTGCATTCATTTCTAGGTGTCTTTGCATTACACAATGTGTTTTCAAACAACTTGTATTTCAATAGTTTTCACTTAATAATCAGTAGCTTTTATTAGTTATTTGCATTTATTTTATCTCATCTAGGCACATTTCATTTATATTTCCATTAGTTTGAATGAACCACCTAGGTTTTTGGCCTATCTCTCTCCTTTTAGGTGAAAAACCCTAATTGAGCAAGAGAAGTACATAGACCCAAAATCTATGGTTCACAAGGTTCCAACATGGTTGGTGGGGTCTTCTTTCATGAAAATTTTCTCATCGATTCTTATGTTTCCTCCCATCTACATGTTATGGATCACGGTCTGATAGATGGTTGTTCGTCTGAGTTCTCTTGATGCTTGAATGAAATGAGGCCCCATGGGAAACTCTATTTGTGGCATGGTACAAAACCTCTTTAATTTGGTTCAATTTTTGATAAGTTATACTTTAGAAGAGCCTCATTTTTTTCCTTTTCTGCCCCCAATGGAATTGGCATCTTCTTCTAAAAGTGGGGTCTAATATTCATGTGAATATTCATGTTGGTAGCTGGAGATTTTTGTTTTTTCCACCCATTGTTCAGTTGTGGTTTCTTGTTTGGAACTCTACTTTTTTTAGTTTGGTGTCGATAGAATTTCTACCTCTCCTTGGAAACATGTTAAATTCATGTTATCTCTATAATGTAAAACTGTAGATCTTCATATGGAGCTTATCTTATATTTGTTAAAGTCTCAAGCTAGATTTTTCTCCTTGGGAGATCCTCCTTTTGATGTAATACTTTTGGTTGTGTAAAATTTTCTAAAAATATCAATAAAAGTTTAGTGGCTTGCCACTTTTATTAAAAAAAACTCTAGTATCAACTCTAATGTTGCATAATTTATATAACAATTGCATACGCCTAAAATAAATCATATCTAAAATAAGTAATAAATTTTAATAATTTATTAATTTCATTCATAATTCACTCAAATAATTAAAATTTTCATCACTAATTATTAGATAAATAAATTAAATCTATTTCTACCTCATTGTTAAAATAAATAAACTTGTAGCATCGTAAATTTTCGCCCTTGATAATTTCACACTATGTTTTGCTACCCTAAGTGCATGGACCTAATTGTACACCTAATTTCCTAAATTATGCATTCAGTGGCACATTTTAATAATTACTAACAAATTTCAAGTGGAAATCCTAAGAATTTATTTAATATTTTCCCCTAACACCTTAAATACCACAAAATATGGCTAAGACCTAGTCGCCCTAGATGACTTAGTCCACCTATTTTGCCTCCAAAATTAAATATGTCGATGTTAAAATTTTATTTTTTGAATTTAAAATGTTCAAAGTTGGATATCATATTTAATTTTTGGGAAATTAAAATAAATATGTAGTTATCTCATCATTTAAAAACTATCTAGCAATTATTGGAAATCAAGAGCACTATCAAGCAATCAAGAAAGTCAAGAGTAGTAATTAGAAGATATATTACAAAAAATCAATATCAAAGCATCATGTCAAAGTGTATGTAAGTTTATTCATGTTTTTGTTATCATATTGTTTGTGAGATCTAACCCTTATAGATCTTCAAGAAAATCAAGCCATCAATAATCAATCCTTGATGAGATTTGTATGACTTTAGTCTTTCAAGGAAGCTATTTTTAGGTGGTGAGTTGTATACCATTGTGTATTCATCATTCATTTTATCATTTAGCCTTATCCCTCAAAAGGATAGGCTCCTTATCATTGGCATTACTATTGTAGAATATGAAACATTAATATGGGTTTGACTAAGGCAAGCCCCTATATGGCATAACCCTCACTCTCTCTCTTTGAATGTGTAGGTTTTAGATTTGAAGAAGATTGGGAGAAGTTTCAATGGAAATTATCCATTATTGTAATCAAACCCTACACCTTGACAGCAAATGAAAGCTTCATTATAGTAATATCTAATAGTGATCCAACAATGTGATAAGTGGAAATAGAAGGCTTTGATTTTCCACCAAAGAATTGTGAAATCAAATTTGATATTTCTCTACTGGGACACAATTTCCCAAGGCAACCTAGTTCTCAAAAATAAGCTTTAGATTTATATCACAAGGGTATAGTGTCCCAATCTGTCCATTTTTGTAGTTTCAATGTGTCTATAAATTTTTGTGTTTCCTATATTTGTATCAGAATTACAATTTGCATCATTAGCCTAGTCATTGTATTGCATTTCATAAATTCATTCTAGATTTGGTCAAGGGAAAGTTGTCTCACCTTTTAGGTTGTAAGTTAGTCTTATACCTTTTCCAAATCCGTCAAACACCCATTACCTCAACCCTTTAATGAAATCCTAGAAAAATTTCCTAACCCGAGAGTTCAAATCTTAGGGAATGCACCCTTTTTATTCATTTCATTTTGGTGAACCTAATACATTAACACTTTAAACCTCCTCAAATCCAAAGAAATTCATCCTGGGTCAAGATTTAGCATTGCATTGTACTGCATTATTCATTTAGACATTCATTTTTGCATCATAAAAAAATAAAAAATTGTATATAATATTGTATCATAGGTTGCCATAGGGTTATTTTTAGTCATCTTAGGTAAGATCTACATTCAAATTGCATTCAAAAATATACATTGGGTCAAAAAGTGAAAAAAGTGCATTGTTTTGTTTAAAAATTGTATCAACGTCATCATTTTGACTTTTGCATCTTATAATAAGTAAATTCTAGAATCTTATATTTGGAAATTATATTTACAATTGTCTTTTATTTCTTGGAACTTTTTCAAATTATTACACACTTGAATTTTAAGATACATAATCATAAAATTGAGCAAATTCTGGAAAAATATTCATTGTTAGACCTATCTACACATAGACATGAGATTCTTAAATAGTATAAAGACAACCAAAATTTAAAATTTTAAAAATCTGTGTAGGACATAGTCACCCTGGGTGACTTAGTCCAGTTATATTTGGCTCAGATTTTTGTTAGATCTTTATTTTTATGTTTCCTATTTGTTGATGTTGTCTGATTTTTTATCCTAAGTATTTTTCTATGACTATTTGGCAATTTAATATTTATAGTGGGAACAATTAGTGTTTTGAAATTCGCATGAGTTTCACAACCTGGTGCCCTATTTCCAATATTTGGTGAGATGTAGTTGTAAACTTATGACATCCCACATTGTTGTTACATATGTTTTGGATACTAAGTCCTCTAATTCTTGCATGCAATGTATTTTCAATACCCAACCCATTTTGGACTCTATCCCTAATCCTACCACACACATGAAAACTTCAAAAAAAATTACCTTTATGGATGTTGAGACTATTATTTCTCATGTTCCCAAAGACAAACTTAAACAATTATACAAAGATTTATAAGGATTGTAAGACTATTTGAGCACTAAATCTTTGGTTGGCCTAACGATGTCCATAGTGGATAACCTTAGGAAGTTTACTGGTGATTCCCAAGGATTAGAGGCTTTTCTTGGTATAGCCCATATAGTTGATGTCAACATCCCTACGATGGCTAGTTGCACTCAAGCTTTGGGATACACTCAAATCCAAGGAGGATCTCAAATCTTCCTCCCTACAACTATTGCCTCTATTCCTACATACACATTACCAACTGTAGCTTCAATGATACAACAAACTAATGGCATAACTCCAAGCTTAGGTCTTTCCAATTGAATTCCTTATAGCTTCATGATATCACATGTGGCACCTCAATATTTATCACCCCTTATAAACTTGCAACATAGTAGTCCACCAAACACTTACACAACACCATATTCACCACATTCTCAAAATATTTCAAGTAATGATTCAATCAAAAATCAACTGTTGCAAAACATAACCTCACTTCAACAATAAATCTCCACATTTAACCAAAACAAAAATGGAAAACCATCACAATATGTCAAAAGGATCCTATTGTCACTTGAAATATTGAAAACACCCATACCAAAAAATGCAAATATTCTTAGATTTGAAAAGTACAATGGTAAAGGAGATCATAATACTCATATATCAGCTTATACGTCATTGTGTAGTGACTTCATCTTTGAAGATAAGATCCTAGCTAAAATTTTCCCTTGGTCATTGAAAGACATGGCCTTGGAATAGTTTTTCTCATTACCAAATAACTTGATATGTTCATTCAATGAACTTGTTGTTGCATTCCTTTGGAACATTTTCAAGTGAACATTGGTCCTAAAATTACATTAATTGACTTAGTGAGGTGTAAACAAGGAAAACATGAAAAAGTAACAGAGTTCATAGGGAAATATCAGTCAATTTACTTGAAAATCAATTATTATCTTGTTGATGCCGATGTTCAAATAGTATTAATTAGAAATTTGCAACCTAGCATTAGGGATAAAATATTGTTAATTAAATATCTTTCCTTCACACATTTGTGTACAACTCTTCATGACTATCATAATTTGGTTATTCAATATGAAGAGACATCTTCATCGACTCCTACTACCAATTTGAATCCATACCTCAAAAAAATTATCAACCATTCAAGAAGCAAACAAGAACTTTATCAAGATAAGCACACCTCAAATAACTAACCACATTGAGCCACAATTTGTAGTTATAAGTTCAACCCCCTATTAGTTTAGAGCAAGAGATAGACAATTTACCCAAATGCCTAATTCCCTTCATTCAATCATGTTACAAATTTTGAGCAAAAACTTAATCCAATTACCTCCAATTAGACCCATGGACACAACCAAGCCTATATCTCCAATTTTCAACCCAAAAGCCTTTTTCAATATCATCACACACGGAAATGATATGAAACAATGTATGTTTCTTAAACATCAAGTGCAAGACCTCATCAATTCTAATCACATCTGGTTGGCTGATGTTAATGACAAAGGAAACAAGTCTATTGCTCCACCAAATCAAAACTTGTAAATTTTCACAAACCCAATTCCAAATCATTCATCCAACTTTATGCAAGCTTGTGATGATAAGAATGAGGAAAAAATGATGAGTAAGATGGTCTAGATAACATGACTTCTCCAATATATGTCCAACTACATAAGGGCCAAACCACTTTACTACCTAACATTTCTTTCACACACATAGATGCATCTATATATATCCTTGATGGTCCTCTCTATATCACTAGATGTATCAATGACAAACATATAGAAGGGATACTCATTGATCATATCTTCTTAGAGAATGTGATCACTAAGGAATTATTTTATGTGCATGATCTTTATCAAGATTCTTACGAACAATCAAAAGAATGGTTAAAAAATCATGATGGTTTTTCTCTCCCTATGATAGGTTCAATCACTCTACCACTTAAATTTGGACCTAAAAATTATATGTATGATTCTCTATCATCCCAATGTTGGACCAATTATGTGTGAGGCTAGGCTATCCATTTCTATGCTCCATGAATGTCGTCCCGTCAATTATCCACTAGTGCATAAAGTTCCCATTTGAAAATGAAATAGTTACAGTACATCATATTGGGTTTAATCTTCTTAGAGTAATCATGCATTGGCTAATAATTAATTAATCTTTATTTAATTATTAGTCTAATTTATTCTCATGTTTTTAACCTAAACTTAGGAGTGATTTTCTATGTTAAATAGAGAGCTATTATTTGATCATTTTTTCTCATTACATGAGATGTTGACACTTGTCATCATCTAATATCTTTATTATTTAGGGTTTCTCCTATATAGCACTCAACCCTCATTGTATTATCAATACCTTTCATGCCTTTGATAGAACTCTCAACCTTTAAGGACTCTTGTTTTCCTTGAAGATTCTTGAGATTCATTTTGTAGCTTTTTCTTGTTCAGGATTAGAGACACTGAAAAATTTCTTGTTCTGCGAGCATCATTTTCTACATTGTCCTATCTTCTTCCTTGTATAGTTAAATAATTTTAATTATTTAATTATTGTCTTTGATCACATTTTGTTATTAATTAAATAATTTTAAATATTTAATTAATTCATTTCTTGGTCTCTATTCTCCTCTGATCAATTAAATATTAAATTAAATATTTATTTAATTATGTCACTAACACTCTTTCCTACTATAATTAAATAAATTATCATTTATTTAATTATTTTCTTTTCATCATTCATCTATATTTAAATAATTATTATGAATTATTTATCTATTCATTAATCTTTTCGTCCTTTTATGGTTAAAATAATTATTTAAATTATTTGACTCCCTCTTACCACTCTTCCTCTCTTAAATAATTAATCCAACTTAATTATTTAATGCATTTTTCCATTTTCCTCTATATTTAATTTAAATGGTTGCATAGTCATTTTTAAATTAAATATTCATTTCCCTTTCTCCATAAATAAATAATCTAAAATGATTGTTTATTCATCCATATCTTTTACCAAATTAGATAAAATGGTCAAAGATTCCTCTCATGAATTAAATAATTTTATTATTTAATTCCTCCACTAGTTTCCCTCCACTCTCTTCTTTCAAATCCTGAACATTGATCCTATTTTGTTTTCTTTCAATCTTGACTTTTCATTCATAGTCGTCCCTAGCCCACTACTTTTTGGTGCATGAATCATCCACTGTTGATCTTAGCATCTTCTAGAATATCAATCTCATCCGTCCATTTGAGAGGCTCCTCTATAAAAGAAGGCTTTCTCTTCCATTTTTTCTTTACAACCACATTCTCCAACATTCATGCTACCATATCACTATCACTTGCAGGTTTTTGTAGACATTCAAACTGAGGGAAAGTTTACAAAAGAAGATTTGAGGAGAAGCAAGGGAAATAATAAACTATGATATGGGAAATAATAAACTATGATATGGGAGTTTTATTTTATGCTTTCATTCTCGTTTGCTCTCCTTTATCATTTTTACTCTCTTTTTTAGATTTGGGATTTGGGCTTAGGGCTTAGGTAGAGTGGTTGGTACTTGGTCTTAGCTATTTTACCTTTCGAATTTCCCTATCTTACATTGGTGAACCTGACATGAAGCTTACAAAATTCCCAGAGAAACTTGTGTGTTTCCTTTTTTTTTTGTTGGTTTGTAGGTTCGTGAGCCGCATTCATGGAAAACAATGACACAACTAAAGGTAGAGTGAGGCAACTGAAGGGTTTTGAGCCGTAGAGTAACAGTTGCTTCACAATAAGTTGCATCCGTGAGTTGCAACTTCTTCATAGAATGTTGCAATTGACTGTTAAGGTATAAATTTTTCAATTTGGGTTTCTTTCAGTTTTTCCTTTTGGGTTTGCTTTAGATTAGGGTTTTTGGTTTACTAATATCTTGTTTTCAACATGTGGCTTTCATTTTGGAGATCTATATTAGTTTTGTAGGATTTTTCTTATTTTTGTTTTAAATGGGAAGCATTTTTGTTTTTTAACACACCTCATGAGGATCTAAAATAAACAAAAAACTACATTTTTACATTCATGGGAATCTAAAATGAACAATAATCTACATTTTACATTCATGAGGTTTGAAATGAACAAAAATCTATATTTCTATATTAAAGAGGCTTAAAATAAACAAAAAAATGCATTTCTACACTCATTTGGTTCAAAATGAACAACAAATTTCAATATCACACTCATTGGGACTAAAACAAACCACAACTTGCATTTTGTTGCTTTCTTAAGTAAGCACATTTTAATTTGGGTTAATTAATGAATGATTGTCTATCGTGTCTAGTGCACTTGCACAACTATTTGTAGTAGATCTCATAAGTTGTAGTGAGAGTATCCTCTCCCCTTGCACTTCATGTGATATTGGGTGAAGAGAAATCATTGCATCTTATTTTTCATTTTTAGTTGGGCCTACCTAAGAGACACATCCTAATGGAGAACTCGACGGTGACCCAAACTGGTTTTTCCCTCAGGCAGGTATATAAAAGTCTAAGGTGAAAGCCAAGGGAAAACTACCACTATCTATCATTGTACAGTGCCATTCCAAAAGTGCAAGCTACCCATGTCACTTACGTGAGGTATTTTTAGTACCACTAGTAAGATTGGTTAAATCCTTAAGTGGCTTGTTGGATGCTCACGTAGTGGAAAGTCCTTGAGTTGTGACTGTACACCATTTTAGTAGCCACCCTTATTGATTGACTTATATTGGCATCACTCTCAGTGCAAGGGTGTAGCATTGTACCCTAAAATTTACTCACCATATCGCTCCCTTGAGTTGAGATGGAAATCCTCATTGAAGCATAAATTAATTTTTTTTACTTGTAACTTTCTGGGGAGAGGGTGATTTGGGTTATCCTTTCATTCTACGAGGCCCCTATCCATCCACTCTTGCAAATACAAAGTGTTAGTGGGTTCCTACCTTTGTCGAAGGATATTCCAAGTTATGGGCCTGAACGTCATGCCATTGGACATTGACGTTAGGGATAGGTAGTGCTTGATTGTTTTTTATATGTGCTTATACCAGTGTAAATTGGGGTGAATAACCTCTGAAAATACACATGCGCATTTCAAAATTGTCACAAGTCAATAGCCAAACAAATCTATTTTTAGAGTGTCTTCAGTTTTTTAGAATATCTGCAATCACATTTCAAAAAAAATCTAAAATAAAAACCACTTTGAACCATAGAATTTCAAATCATCTCTCTATTAACCGCATGAACACAGACCCACAACTGCAAACTGATTCGCATTTTTTAACCAAAAAACCACAACTAAGATTTGCATCGCATTTGACAAATACAGACCTGCATCTGCTGTAATTCATTGCATTTTCTAACCAATGACCCACATCTACCAAATGTCACACTTGCAAAACAATGAACCACAATTGTCTGATTATTAGAATTTCAAAGAATACTTATCTAATCTTGATTTTAATCATCTTGGCAGTGATCTTCTCATATGAATATTAGACTTGCAAAGCTTGATTAGTCCATTGGACATCACTTTAATTTAAGATTGCATCATATTTAGGTTGCATTGTCCCTCCTTTCCTAGCATAATTAATCTTAGGTTTTGCTTAGGTTGCACACATACCTTTTAGATTTCAGAAATAGGAAGCTTATCAAGCCTTTGGACAATTCATGGTTACTTATTCAATTTTTCATTGACCTTTATCTTTCAAACCTATCAATCACCATCATCATCATTCTCATTATCAAAATTTGGTCTCAAACTTATGTCTTATTTTAGACTCAACTTATCAAATTGTCTCAATATTGGTCCTCGTAAAGGTCAATGATAATTTGGTTTGTAATCCTAGATCAACATATCTTGGTTAGCATCCTTTTCCTTAGATGTTAAGGTCCATATCATTAGTATCATTTGACATCCCTTAGTCTCATTTAGATTCATTTTCATATTACATCATTTATTCATAAGGTCATTATCATTATTATATCTCAAACATTACTCTTAGGTGCACTATCATTTTTCATCCTCACATCCTCAAAAATCCAAAAAAGTTCAAAAACATAGCTTAGTTTCATATCCCACTTGGCATTTACCACCTCTTACATTATCACATTCATCATTCAAGTCTTACATGGTTGAAACAAGATCATGAGCAAAAGGAAAGGACATGGATTCATCAAATGACTTATTTTCTAGTCCCCCTTCATAGAACAAAACTTGGATCAAATTCAAATCAATCTTCACCATCACAAAGAGAATCACCGAACACATTTGACAACCTTGGCCTAACAAAATTCAACAAACATCTAACTCTAGGAGAGATTGAAATAGCCTCCCAATATCCAAGGATTATATGCATTGTAGATGAGCTTGTTAGTGTTGATCCAAACAAAAAAATTTATGCACTAGCTAAGAAAGGTGCAAAACTTCCTCAAGGCTATGATGTTTCTACACTTGAAGAGGGAGCTACACAAGGACTAAACCAAGGTTCCATCCAAAACACATTCTCATTAGGAATGCCATCCTCACACCAAATTTTCACTAGCCTACCACTTGGGACAACAACACCCATGGAAACAAACGTACACATTCCTAATCCACCAACATTTGGGAACGAGAGAACTCATGCCACAACACAAGAAAAAAAATTACATTTTGTGCCTCATCATCAAGTTCCATGTGTATGACATTCAGAAATCATCTATTCCAAAAAACAAATCAAGGTCCCATGCCTCATAATCAACCCAATAAATCAAGGAGGATTCATATGTCTCATGTAAAGTTCCAAACCAATTTCAAAACATAAATCAAGGACCCAAATCTCAATTTTAAAACACAAATCAAGGTCCTACACCTCAATTTCAAAAAATAAATCAAGGTACCACACCATCATTTCAAAACACAAACCAAGGTCCAACATTTCAATTTCAAAGTGTTAATCAAGGTCCATACGCTCAATTTCAAAATTCCACACCAAACACAAACATGACTTTTGGGACAAATCAAAATACCAATTTTATTCCCAATCTGACCAACACCAATGCAACATTTACACATCAATATCAATAAGGAAATAAAGTTCCCATGCTACAAAATTCCAATCTAAATCCAACATTTGATCATCTCAACACCAATGCCAATGCCAACATGAAAAATCAAACAAACATGACACCATCTCCCATGGACACCATAATGCAACAAATGCAATAAATACAACAAGAAATGACAAACATGCAATTGGGGACAACTAAGAAGACATATTCTATGGAGGAATTGTGTCCTTATCCATTTGAAAAAAATATATGCATGCCACCTTTTCCCCCTCATTTTACTCCACCAAATTTTACTAAATATAAAAGGAAAGGGGATCTAGTGAAACACATATGAGAATTTAACATGACGGGTATGGATATCACTTTCAAGCCTACATATTTGATGAGACTATTTTCATGAAGTCTTGCAAGATAGGCTCTAGATTGGTTTGTGCACCTTCCTCTAGGGATTTGAACATGGGGTGACTTGGATGATAGATTCATTAATCACTTTTCCTACAATATAGAAAGTGACATGACCCTCGCAAAACTATGCATAACTAAACAAGATGAGGGAGAGTCACTCACATCATTCTATCAACAATGGTGAAGTATGGCTGGCAAGTGTCCTTGCCACATACCTAATAAACAATATGTCCCCATGTTTGTGGAAAACCTTAACACAAAATTAATGACTCAACTCCAAATACAATTTTGCACAACTTTTGAGGATATCATTGAAAAATGTGTCTTTATTGAGAAAGCTCTTGTGGAAAAAGGACCATTTAAATTTCTCAAAGAAACCTCAAAAGCTAATAATGACAAAGGAAAATTTTGGTCCCAAAACAATAATGTCACTAATGATGGATTTTTAGATGCAAAAGTGGTAAACAAAGGTCACCCTACAATTTATCTTAAAGGTCCATCCACATCAAACATATCAAACACATCAAACACCCAAACACAAAGCCAAGATCAAACATTGAATGTAGTTCAAAATAACCAACAACGTAGAGGACCTCCACACACTAAGAGAACATACACCTTAGGTGAACCTATCGATTCGGTTCTAAAGAAACTTTAACAATATAATGTCACTGAGCTTCTAGACATCAAGAACTATGAACCCACATTAGTTAAACATAATTGGTGGAATGAAAATGAATACTGTGAATATCATTGTGGAAAAGGACATAAAACATCTTCATGCTAGACACTCAAAAATCTCATCCAGGACTTATTGAACAAGGGGATATTTAAATGGATAACCCACAACCTAAAAACCAATGTTGATCATACCATATCCAAAAATCCCTTGCATGACCATAGAAAATGGAATACTTCTAGTTCAGGTAATAATAGTGCTAATTATACCAACATTTCACATGACTACAATACCACCATTAATCACATTTGAGCCTTTGATGGTCATGTTTCCACCATTACCATTAATAATAAAAGTTCAAAATGTGTCATAACCACTCATAGAGCCAAGGTAACCCTTCAAGGGGCTGCTTCTAATCCACAACCAAAAATTCAATACAATCTCCTTGATCATCTAGGAAAGATGCCCACACATATATCTATTCTTGAGATGCTCTGCATTTCCCCAAAGCACATGATCTTTCTATACAAAGCCTTGCAAGATACATCCATCCCTTCTTACCTAAATGTCAACCAATTTCAGGCCATGATAGGATCTATAGCTACACCACACCATGTCACCTTTTTTGAACAAGACCATCTACAAAAAAACCAAATCACAATGATCTACTACACCTTGAAGTTTTCATTAATAAACATTAAATCATATGAGTCTTGGTAGATGGTGGAGCAAGTCTAAATATATGCACCCTAAAATTGGTGAAATCATTGGGATACTCTAAAGCTTGCATAGATCGATCTATGATGATTATTATCAAGGCTTATGATGATGTTGAGCACTTGTCTGAAGGATTAAGTACTCTTCTTGTAAGGGTTGGCCCCATTGTTCATAACACAATGTTCCATGTCTTGGATCTGGACTTGCCCTTTAATCTCCTCCTTGGTCATCCATGGACTCATGCCATGAGAGTTGTACCTTCCAACTATCACCAATGCCTCAAATTTCTATATGATGGCACTAAGATTACCATTCCAAGTATCCTGATCCTTTCCAATATTACACAAACTTAAGAGAAACCACAAAATATCAAGTTCCCATCAATCGAGAGGCTTCATATTCCACTTCATCCCACTACATCAATCCATCTAACCTTTTCAAATCATCCATTACATTCACCACACCTTCCAAAACCAAGGTTCAGATCCAAGACAAATGTTGTGGAGAATACAACATGCAAAGTTTATTTTGTGTTGAAAAGTTACCTAAATCACCAAAGACTTATGGAAAACCCCACTTTATTTCAAGGGAGCCTAAAATTATCATCCATAATCCTCCTACCACCTTTATCAAGTGGGGGGAATTAAGCAAAGCACCTATCGATAAGGACATTTCTACATGGATTTACAAGGATGAACAAGAAATTGAACCTAAACAATTACCAGTTGAGTAGTATCCAAAAGGGTTTGAACTTATGAAGCAAAAAGGGTATGATGGACATAGTGGCCTTGGCCTAAACAAGAATGGAATGATAGTACTGATACTACCTCCTTGTCGACCAAAGTACATTGGGCTAGGGTATGTACCTACAAAAGTGAGTATTCCTAGTACTAAGTTGACCTTGAGTGAGAATTTCAATATTTTAGATGAAATCGAGACATATGAGCAAGAAAATTTTTATTATGGGAATACTTATTCTAATGAGTATGAATGAGATTCCTATACAACCAGTGATTATGAACTAGACCGTGTCTTCTAAGAACTTGACCTATCCCCGTCCTTGTCCAACATCATGGATATTAATATAAGGATAGATACCTTTTAGGAACCTGATGACTCAATTTATGTCTTTACCATACATGCCTACACATTAACCCTTGACAATACCGATGATGGCTTACCCCTCATTTACTCACAAATCATAGTTTGGGACTAGCAAGGACCATCGAGTTTAGACACATTCGAGAATGACAAAGCAATTATCGAGTTCATGGGACTTCATGAAGGGATACCAAGTGGGGATCATAAATTTTTCTTCATCATTGAGCTTGATGATGCAACATATTTTGGAGAGTTTGTTCCCCCCTCTAGTCACAAAAGTGATAAAAATGATAAAAATAAAAATAAAAATAATAGGTCTCTAGGTGAAAACTAAAAGGTTCCTCTAGATCATGCAAAAGTAAAAATAAAGAATTTATCTGAAGGTGAAAGCCTCTCTAAGGCACCTAAGGATGGAGGGTTGGAAAATATCCCTATTGATCAAGAGTGATCACCATTTCTAATAGGATATTTAGAAGAAGTTAATCTTGGGACCGAGGACAATCCTAGAATTGTTCAGTTTGTAGAATCTTTGACCAAAAAAGAAAAATAAAAGTTTACTACATTCTTTTTGGAAAGACAAGTTAATTTTGCATGGTCATATGCTGATATGCCTAGGTTGGACCTTGAACTAGTTCTACATCATTTACCACTACTTCCAAATGCTAAACTAGTCAAGCAGAAGTTAAGAAAAATGCATCCACAGATTGTACTCTTGCTAAAGGTTGAGTTAAAGAAACTTCTTGATGTTGGTTTTATTCATCTCATAGATTATGCGGAGTGTGTTTCCAATCTTGTTCCTATCACTAAACCAACTGGAGGTATCAAAATATGCATGGATTTTAGAGATATAAACAAGGCTTTTCCTAAGTATGATTTCCCACTACCTAACATTGATATCATATTAGACATCATAGCAGGATATGATATGTTGTCACTCATGGATGGCTTTTCAAGATACAATCATATTAGAATTTTTGTTGAAGATCGACACAAAACAGCCTTCACATGCACTTGGTGTACCTTTTATTGGAATGTAATGCCTTTTGGACTCAAGAATGTTGGAGTAACATATAAAAGGGCTATGACAACCATCTTTCATGACTATATGCATGTGCTTATGGAAGACTATGTTGATGACTTATTTAAAAAATCTTTGAGAAGAGGTGGTCATCTTAGAGTGTTAGATAATATTTTCAAAAGACTAGAGGACTATAAGCTCATATTAAATCTGAAGAAGTGTGTGTTTGGGGTCTAGTCAAGAAAATTATTGGGATACATAGTTCTCGTAGAGGAATTGAAGTCGATCCTACAAAATTAAAAGCAATTATAGATATCCCACCACCTACAAACATTATTTAATTAAGGACTCTACAAGGAATATTACATTTGATACAAAGATTCATTGCCCAACTAGCAAACAAAATTCATCCATTTCAAATTTTTTACACAAAGGAGTTCCCTTCATATGGATCAAAAATTTTCAAGAGGCTTTCCAGCAAATAAAAGATTATCTATTGTCTCCTCCAATTCTCATGCCTCCTATTGATGGAAGACACTTGATCCTCTACATATGAGCCACTACATCAGCACTAGGGAATTACTAGCATAGAATGATAATGATGGAAAAGAGAGAGCTATCTACTATTTTAGTTGAAATCTGGTAGGATATGAACTTAACTACAATCCCATTGAAAGAGCATTCCTTGCAATCATTTTCACCATGTAGAAGTTGAGACATTATATGTTGAACCACAAAACAAAACTAATAGATAAGATTGATCCTTTGAAGTCTCTATTGAGCAAAGAAACTTTGACAGGTCGATTAGCAAAGTGGATTATGATTTTGGGTGAGTATCACATAGAGTATGTAGATCACGAATCAATAAAAGGACAAGTAATAACTGATCAACTTGCAAATGCATCAATGATAGTAGACCATCCTCTTGTGTCTAACTTTCTTGATGAATTTGTCTTTGCAATAGAAAATCCCACATGGAGAGTGTACTTTGATGGATCTTATACAAATCATGGTTCAGGGGATAGAATTATCTTTATCACACCTTAAGGGGATTTCATTCCTAAGTCATATAGAATAGCATTCCCATGCACGAACAATATAGCTGAGTACGAAGCATTTTTTAGAGGACTATGCATGGAAATCAAATGGAAAATCAAGGATCTTCAAGTCTATGGTGATTCCCAGTTGGTTATTCATCATGTGAATAATGATTATGATACAAAAGATGAGAATATTGACCCTTACAAGCACATGGTGGATAGTTTCAAACTATACTTCAATGACATTTTTTTTGAGAAAATTTTTAGAATTCAGAACAAGGTGGTTGATGCAATGACAACCATTAGATCTCTCTTGGATATTCCTAACAATGCCTCATAGTATGAGTTCTTGGTGGAACACCTCTTGATCCCCACGTTCGAGGTCCCTGAATTCAAACTCGTGTGTGAACTTGTTGGTCTTGAATCTCCTTGGTATAAATACTTCTATAACCACTTGCATGACCAAATTATCCCTCATGAATTTTCCACAAACCAACACAAAACTTTTATCCAACAAACCTCCAAAATCGTCATCATTGATGATACCCTTTACCATCATAGCCTAGATAGTACCCTTCTCAAATGTCTCAACTCATATGAAGCTCACTCTATAGGTCCTACTCTAGCTAAGAAGCTCATGTGAATGGGCTATTATTGGCCTACAATGGAATGCAATACTTATTACTTTTTGAAGAAATGTCATCAATGTCAAATACATGGAGATATTTTACACACCTGCTCAAGAGCTGCATCCACTTACATCCCCTTGGCCCTTATCTCAGTGGGGACTTGACCTCGTGGGAAATATCCAGCCTACTTCTACCAAAGGACATAAGTTTATTCTTATTGCTATTAAATACTTTACCAAATGGATTAAAGCCATTTTGTTGACCTATATTACTAGAAATCAGATCTCTAAGTTTATCCTTAACTACATCATATGTCAGTATGGTGTTCCTCAGTCCATCATTATAAATAATGGTTGACCCTTTAAGAATCAAGATCTCTGTGAGTTATGTGAAAAGTTTCACATCCAACACCATTTGGCCACTCCCTATTATCCCCAAGGTAACAGTCAATATGAGGTATCTCATAATACTATACTCAAAATCTTAAAGAAGATTGCCAATGACATTGGCCATGACTGCAATGTCCAACTCAATATTGCACTATGGACCTACTGCACTAGTATACATACACCCACAAGAGCCACTCTATATTCTCTTTTATTTGGATCTAAATTTGTTCTACCCATTGAGGTTGAGTTACCATCCTTGAGGGTGTCTATGAGGTAGTTTATTGATGAAGAAGAATATCATATGGCTCGTTTACATGAGCTTGAGTTATTGGATGAGAAAACATAGATTGCCTTAACACATTTGTAGACATATCATAATCACCTTCAACAAAGCTATAATAGGAAATTTTGAGCTAGAAACTTTGACATTGGTGACTTGATTTTGAAAGAAAATCCTAAGAATCAGGCAGATCAAGGAAATCCCAAAAATTTTGAGCCCAATTGGTTGGGTCCATATATCATTATAGCAGCATATGAATATGGGGCTTATCAATTTTCGACAAAACCATTTCTTGAGCCCATCAAAATCATGCATCTTCATAGATATTACACCTATCCTTCAAAGAATCCCTTTCAAAAAGTCAAAAATACAAAAAAAAATAAAAAAATGTCAAAAATACAAAAAAAATCAAAAACATCAAAAAAATAGTTACCCTGATGAAAACCTAGAAAGAAGGCATCTTGGTGACAACAAAAAAATGGAAAAAAAATGAAAAAAAATTAAAAAAATGAAAAAATAGTAAAGAGAAATAATTCGTCCAATAGTGAAAGCCACTTCAGTGGAAATTTGGATAAGTACCATGGTGAAAACCTGACAAATAGGCGCCATGTGTAGTCAGTTTATGCTCCTCCATCGACTATTACTCTACCTAGTTTTCCACCTCTTTTCCATCCATTTGCACATATCATCCATCCATAATAAAACTTTTTCATCCTTCTCATGGCTTGAGAACCATTGACATTCAGTGTCCTTTGCCTTTTATGACCATCCTTTGCATCTATTGATTTCCTCATGTATAATAAGTTCATCCTATACCTAACTAGGGGAAATTCCTTGGCCTACATCTTTATGGGATGCTACACATGGTATCAACTTCTTAAAACATCAAAATCCAAAAAAAAATCATAAAACCTTCAAAATCCAAAAAAAAATCATAAAACCTTCAAAAATCCAAAAAATTGTAAAACATCAAAACTCCAAAAAAGAGTCAAGGTCAGAGTGTATGTCAGTCCAAGTCCAGTCAAACTACATTGTCTCTTTGTATTGATATGTAGGCAAGGCCATCTTTCAATGAGCCCCTGAGGCACTAGGTCAATCCCTTAGGGGTTTTTTGAGTTGAACCAATCAAGATTTGTGTCATAGTATTGAATCAATTTTTGTTAGCATCAATCAAACTACGAGGTCTCTGCATGTATAACATAGGCAAGGCCATCAATCGATGAGCCCTCAAGGCCCTAGGTCAGTCCTATAAGGTTTTTTGAGTCTATCCAGATCTTTTTTCTTCAAGCAATCAAAAACCTAAACCAAATCTCGAAGCAACAAATCAACTATCCAACTAGTCTTCAATCCAAATTGGTCAATTTCCTAATCATCAATGCTTGCTAGGTCATTGGTCTTATCATTTTTTCCTATTTAGGATGTGTCCTTCTTGAATTGGGGCATTGGTCATTTTTCAACCTTGTTATTTACCTTATACATAATATGTCTTTCGTGAAATTAGGCATGATCAATCAATCTTGTCAATTGGTCAAATCTATCTATTAATCAAATTGGTCAATTAATCAATAAATCTTGTCAATTGGTCAATCCTATCAGTCACTCAATCTAGTCAATCAATCAATCTTTCCAATCAATCAATCTGGTCAAACAATTAGTCAATTGGTCAATCATGCTCATCAATCATTCAATCAATCACATCAATCTCATCATCAAATAAACTCTAGAAACTAATATAAATGGTTGTTGACTTTGTTGGTCTAGTTGTGTTAGAATTGGCTATGTAGATAGCCTGTTAAGATCTAGAGTCCAAATGGAAAGCATAAAGAGAGAATATGACTATGACAAGAATAAATTGTATTCTTATCAATGCAAATATGACTCAATGTTGTTGTTGTACAATGTGTGAGAGACCCCATGGTTATATAGCTAAGTTGACATACAAGATATCATAATATTATGACAAGTTTCTAAATCATATGAAATGAGACAACTTATCACAACTACCTAGGTCACATGTGTTACAAGTCAAAAGATAAGATAACAACCAATGACAACTAATACCTTGTAGAAAGATTTATAGGACCTAAGTAAACTTAACATGTGAATATGTCCCCTAAGTCCCTAGTGGATGAATTAACTAGGTACAAGACATTTATTCACACCAACACCCCCCCTAATTGTAACTTAGGGAGTAGATTATTAAGCAAATGACACAAAGATGCAAGGATGGGTCCTAGCTACGAGGCCATGTTAGGTACCCATGTTCAAATGCAATGCAATCTCTCAAAAATGGAGAAAAGGAGAAAACCCAATGGGACAAAACTCCTTCCCAAAAGAGAAATGAAATAAAAAATACTCTCAATGATACATGAGAATTTCAAAACCACATATGAGGAAAAATACCCCCCATAAGAGAGAAGAAGAAGAGAGACCATGCAGCCCCCTTGAATGGTGAGTCTCCTGCAATGATAGAAGCTCAACATTGAATGTTCAAGATGATCCAATCTCACCGAACAACATTCATCCCCTTAGGAAGAAACAAAACCAAGAATGTATGCAATATTTTAGGAATACAGATGATATGTGATGATGTCTCTGAAGCATGCTCAAGCGTCTTTGTGTCAATGCCAAAAGTTGACACACTCCAATCAGGTGTTTTAGGCCACACTACTAAAGAGGACAATCTAGAATCTAGAAGAGATGAGTGTAGAACACAATCCAAAGACAATGATATACCCTCTAAAGATAAAGAAGCCTCCTCCAAATGTTGTCCAAAAGTATCCATAGTCACGTCAAACTGCAAAGAATGATGATGTAGAAATTGAACAAGAGGGTCAATTTTTTCCCTCACAACAATTGAAGAAGGATATTCTCCATCGAAGAGAATATGAATGCCATAAATGATGTCTCCCAAATCTGTAATATGAGACTCCACAAACAAGTCTAAAATACCTATCAAGAAGCCATCACAAGTAACCAAATCTAAAAGAAAATGAGGATCCTACTGCACTAAATCATAAGAAGCCATATCTATAGAAACACAAGCATCAACAACTACAAAATTACATGGAGGAGATGAAATGTGTGGCTCAAGAACTAGATCTGATGTGAGAACTCCTAAGTTCAAGAATTCAAATGTCTCCTCTGAGTCATGGTTCACACTAGAAGTGTGATCAACAATTGAAGGAACAATGTCACCATCAGAAGCAAAATCTACAAAGTTATACAACTGAGATGAATGATCAACCATCCTAGTAGCAATGATATCTCTACTTCCCAAGTCTTGACTGATTACTAAATCACATGTGAACTCCATAGTCCTCCCATCTTGACCATGTGTAATCTAATATATGGAAAGAATATTGTTCATCAAATGAGGAACATACAAAAAATCTTGAAAGGTGTTTTCCCTAAAGCTAATAGATCCCTTCCTAAGTACACTCATGTATGTATTGTCTCCCATCAAAATAGGAGACATAGTACAAGGATAAAAAGAAGAGAATATTGACTATGAATATTCCATATGATGAGATGCTCCTGAATCTAGAAGCCATCTCCCTGATCCATGACTTGAAAAAGCACAAAAAACATGTCTTTTATTTCCTGATGTAGAAGCTAAACCAGCTTGACCTTTGTCCTTTTTATACCATTTTGAAGAAGAAGGAGGAGGATGTGATTCAGACATTCTAGAAGGAAAATCAATGTGATTATTTTTGAGAAGATGTTTCAACTCATCAATATCCTTCTTATAGCAATAGTATTCTTCATGTCCATCCTTTTTGCAATATGCACAAGTAGGCCTCTCCTTCTTAGATGATTCTCCTTTAGAAGAGGATTTTTTCTTTGCTTGATCTGAATGTGGATTATTCTTTGCTTTCTTATGTTTCTTATTTGATTCTAATTCTTTCACCTGACTAACCAACAATGCCTGAGATTTAGAAGTCTTAATGAGACTCGTTGAGATAAGCTTTTGTTGCTCATGTATAAACATCTCATAAAATGATGCAAACGAAGGTGTAGTATAGGTAGACCCCATAGTCAATCTATGGGTATGAAAGCTAGAAACAAAAGAAGCATAATCATGACCAAGTTTTTTCATTGTATTGTAGACCAACTAAATGTCCTTCTTATCAATTCCACATGCTTCACATTACTCTCTTAGATCATTAACCTTAGTGATGTAGTCTTGGATGTTGTCAAATTTCTTAGGATCAAGGCTCATCAATTCATTATCAATTTGATAGCCTCTTACTTCATCTATAGTACAATACAATGTTTTCAATTTTTCCCAAGCTTCATGTGAATTTTTACATGATTCAATTTGAAACAACAAATCTTGAGAAACCAGTCTATGAATAGATCCAAGAGCTTTGGTATGTTCAATCATCCATTTAATCTTTCTATCTACATCTGTAGGTTCAAGTACCTTATTTTCAACATATATAGAGTGACCTTCAATCATTAGAATACTCCATGCATTTTGATGCCATGTTGAGTAATTATATGATGTGAGAAAAGGAACCTTAGAATGATCCATGAAAATGAGAGAGCAGAAGAAAACATATCAAAAGAATGCACCAAGAGACCCCCCAAATCACTCAATCAAGAAACCCTCCAACAATATATGATTTGGCACTTTATACTTAGTGTGATTACAAGTGCCACTTGCCAAAAAACAACAAAGTGTTCTTGATCTTAATACATGCAAATTCCAAAATTGGCTACATAATCAAATACAATTTTTGGTACAAAATGAGATCAATTTGATCATACCACTAAAAATTACACAAAAAATTATGCACTTTGAAAGAAAATTGTACCCAAAAATGTTACTGTAGGAGCAAGATATGAGCTCCTAAAGTTCCCAAAATGAGGATGAAGCAAAAACACCTATGAGAATCTTTTTTTTTTTGAAAATATAGATACCAAAACTAAAATCGGATTACACCACTACGAAGAGTTTGAAAAATTATCCCAAATAAAAAAAATGCTCAAAAAAAGGAGTAAAAATGAGCAAGTTATGGTCGTTTGAAAATCACCCTTCAAACTGAAAATGCAAATTGGAGGGGGTGCTAAAATTTCAAAAAGGTGTTGACGTCGTGCTAACATCATCACTTCATTGGATTAAATTTGACGTCTATGCAGTCGTCAAAAAAGAATTTTCCCTTGGCGCTGAATATTCGTTGTGTTCCCTGGCTTAAAATTGGCGTGCAAATGGATGTCACTGGTCAACCTGGGTGGACTGAAATCTTTGTTGGAATATTGGAATATTCTCAAAGAATATTCTTGGGGTTTAAATTTCCACCAGTTTTTCTCGATAGACCATCCACTGATTTAATAAGGTTTCTAATTTTTTAATAAAGTAGCATCGATATTTTGAAAAGTGGTTGGTTGAAGAATTTTTCTGACCTGCAGATGTGACTATGGGGTCTGCCCATGTCACTTGGTACGTGACACTTTATAAGTGCCCAGAGTACAAATTGTAGAACCAATATGATCTACAGACTTGTACAGTGTGCAGATTGTACAAACAACATTTTTTTAATTTTTTTTAAACTAAAAAAAATTTGAACAATAATTGATTGAAAATATATATTTTTATAAAACAAATTCAAAAAAATTTCAACCGATAATAATATATATATATATATTTTAGAAAATTTGTACAGTGTAGTCATAATGATGACCTGAGGGGTTGTACGGCTCTTTGGGGAAATAAAAAATTCTTAGCGGACAACCTCTTAGATTTGCACGATTTGACAGTTGATCTTAGGATTTTTGGCCCTTCTGGATGTGATGGCAAGGTCGAATTTAACCCAAAATTATCCAAAAATGCAACTACCTTTCAGATCTGGCAACCACTCTTTAGCTTCAAACCCTCGTAGATTTGGCCTCATATGTCCGATTTGGACAAAACAAAAGAAAAAACTAACTTTTTCAAACCTTCTAAACTCAATGGTGAGCTCAGATTTGCACCAACAAGCTCCAATTTGAATCTGCAATAAAAGAGCCATAAATAGGAACCCCTCAAAAACTAGTATTTTTATCAAATTTTTCTGATCCTCCAAATCATCATACAATGCAAGAGAAGAGCATACTCAACTTTTTAATATTTACCAATATCTCTCAAAAAATGGCTAACCAAAGGTACCCAACCCGCACTGCTACCATGTTAGGATTGGCTATGGAGATAGCCTACCAAGATCTAGAAGCCAAATGGAAAGCACAAAGAGAGAATATGAATATGACAAGAATAAATTGTATTCTTATCAATGCAAATATGATTCAATGTTGTTTTTGTACAATGTGTGAGAGACCGCTTGGTTATATAGCCAAGGTGAGATACAAGATGTCATAATATCATGACAAGTGTCTTAATCATATGACAGGAGACAACTTATTACAACTACCTAGGTCACATGTGTTAAAATTCAAAAGATAAGATAACAAGTAATGACAACTAATACCTTCTAGAAAGATTCCTAGGACCTAAGTAAACTTAGCATGTGAATATGTTCCCTAAGTCCCTAGTGAATGAATTAACTATGTACAAGACATTTATTCAAACCAACAAGTTGGTCTTATCTTTTTTATTGGTCTTTGGTCATATTCCTAGCTACCTCAAGGATGTCCCACAAAGGATTTAGAGGGGCAATGATGGATCATGATCTCTTTTCTTTTGATTGTTGTATGTGGTTTGTCTTGACAAAAAGACTGGGGCAATTCCTTAGTGTGATTCATTGCATCTGTTGTCTTTTTTATTATCTTTCCTTTGCAATTGGTAACATTGCACACCTTGGTATTTTTTGACCTATAGTTGTAGGATCTTGGTCTATGCTACCTACAATTGTGCCTATAGTTGAGCAATCTGATCATCCACAGGTTGGTCCTCCCCCTCCACATCCATCCTCTCCAAAATAGGGATGCCCTCCAATCCCTCATCCATGATGGCCCTCTCCCTTGTTGGAAACACAAGGGAAGACAACTGAGAGGAGGGGTGAATTAGTTGTCACATAAATTATACAAATTAAACTTATTCTCAGATCTGATAAATAAACATGAAAGAATAAACCATCACCACATTAGAAATACACATAACACCAATATTTTTTACGTGGAAACCCTGTTAGGGGAAAAACCACGGTGGAGTTTAGTCCACAAGATTATACCCTGTTAAAAGTATAAAAGAATAAATGGAGAATGCATGTTAATTCAGGAACACTACCTAGATCTCACTGCTCAAATAGAAAAAGGCTTATTTCCCAAAGGAAGACACGCTATCTTACAAAAACATTCGGATTACATCCAAAAGATTTTGAACTGAGAAAATAGCATTTGTTAATGCCTAATTATAGTTTCAGTTAAGGACATAAACATCTACTCACTCTTCTTCACACTTTACGTCTACCTTCGAAAGATTAGAACATTATTCGCACATAGCACTCGCACACTTTGCACACCACTTGCATCAAATGGTATGACCGATCGATCATATATATCCGCAACCAAGAATAACATCAACTACATGTCAGCCCAATAAAATATAAAATGTGTACAAACTGTTGGCCCAAATCAATAAACAATTTATCAATGTGAATCAAACAATGTTAGCCACAACATACTAAGGATCCAAAACAACATCCTCAAATTTGAAACACCTTCAAAACTATGCCTCAAAGATCCACAACACGCTACAGTCACCCTATCGGCCATGAAAATGAAAAACGTGAACTCACAAAAGAAAATCTCCAATCACAAGCACATGATCAATGTGGACGTACAACATAGATAGAGCATGATCTAGAAACATCCACAAGCATCATGAATCACCATAGAAACATCCGTAACAACTCAAGTTACCATAATCACATCATCTTCTTTCAGGAACATCAACTAGAACAACTAAACAGCTGACGGAACATAGATACTCATAACTTGATCAAATCTTCATGCGAACCTTTGAAACTTCATGTGGATAAACTAGATATACTTTTCAAAAAAACCCTTTGATCCACAACCTCTTATCATCAATATACTAAGCTCGCCATCAAACTGAACTTCACTGCATCACCAGCAACCTGCAACTTATTTTATTACAATTTTCTCAATATTCTCAAAATATACAACCTTAAAGACATTAATGCCAATAGTGTTGACATCAATGACAACCACATATCAGCAATATCCAAAAATATCCCCCTTTGGCATTGATGGCAACACATGATGTGAAAAAAACCATCAATGCAACTTTCTCTTAGCACTTTCTCCCCCTTAGATTTTGACTCTTTTCTCCTTAACTCTTTCACATTTTTTCACATGACTCTTCTCCCCCTTTGACATCAATGACAAAGATACACATTATCTTTTTCCACACAAGCTCTAAACCACATATCTGAACATCTTACTACTCCCCCTAAGTAGTAGCCACCACAACATCAATCCAAATAAAGATATGACTATGAAATGCACAGACTTATGCAAGTCAATGCATCTTAATTATGATTAGGAGGGGTAATCACCCCTAGCTTCCCTCTGAGATACTCAAAAGTATCCTTAGGAAAATGCTTAGTAAAGATATCTACAATTTGTTCCTTAGTGGGCACATACTTCAATTTGACTTCCTTTTCACTCACCTTCTCTCTCAAAAACTAAAATTTGATAGATATATGCTTGGTTTTTGAATGCAACACTAGATTCTTAGAAATGTTAATTGCACTTGAATTATCACATAATATAGCAATAGGTTCATCCTGCACAACTCTGATATCTTTCAACATATACTTCATCCACAATACTTGAGTACAATTTTTAGAAGCAACAATGTATTATGCCTCTACAGTAGATAAAAAAATGGCATTCTACTTCTTACTTAACCATGAAATCAGCTTCTTTCCCAAGAAAAATACACCACCACTGGTACTCTTTATGTCATCCACATCTCTTGCCCAATCAACATCAATAAAAGCACTCAAAGTAAGATCATCTTCTTTACGATACCATAGGCCAAAATCAACTGCCCCCTTCAAGTATTTGAAAATCCTCTTCACGGCTATCACATGAGATTCCTTAGGATCAGCTTGAAATCTTGCAACAATGCATATGGCATTCATGATATCAAGTCTAATTTGAGTCAAATAGAGCAATCTACCAATCATGGATATGTATCTAGTCTGATTTGCTTTAGGAGAATCATCATCTTGTGTCAACTTACATCCGGTCACCATAGGTGTACCAACTGGCTTTGAATCTTCCATACCAAACTTCTTTAGCAATTCTTTCACATACTTGGATTGAGATATAAAGATCCCTCTATCTAGCTGAGTAATTTGCAGTCCCAAAAATAATTTCATTTCTCCAATCATAGACATCTCAAACTCACTCTGCATCTCATCAACAAACTTCATGCAAAAACTATCATCTCCTCCAAAAATGATATCATCAACAAATACTTCAACAATCAAATATTTACCATGATCAATCTTGAAATACAAATTGCTCTTAGCAATACCTTTATTAAATCCAAGCTTCAACAAATACTTGTCAAATCTGGCATACCATGCTCTTGGGGCTTGCTTAAGTCCATAAAATTATTTCTTCAATCGGCAAACCATATCTCCCTGATCAGTCAATTGAAATCCATTAGGTTGCTCAACATACACTTCTTCTTCCAGTTCACCATTTAGAAATGTTGACTTGACATCCATCTAATAAACCTTGAAGTTTTTGTAAGCAGTATAAGCAAGAAATAGTCTCACAGCTTCAATCCTAGCAACAGGAGCAAAAGTTTCTTCAAAGTCAATTCCTTCCATCTGAGAATATCCTTTACACACAAGTCTTGCTTTGTTTCTAACAACTTCACCTTGCTCATTTAGTTTGTTCCCAAAGACCCATTTAGTTCCGATGACATTTTTTTCCTTAGGTCTAGGAACAAGAATCCATGTATCATTCTTCTCAATTTGAAGTAGTTCTTATTTCATTTCTTCCACCCAATGTTCATGTTTGCATGCTTCATTGACACTATTAGGCTTAGTATTTGAGATCAAATAGTATTCTTCTACAATTCTTCTCCTAGTTTGAACACCTTTTTTCTTATCACCTATAATCTAATCTTCTAAATGATTCAGTCCTACATACCTTGGAGTCTTAGGATGTTCTTGAACTTCAGGCTCTTGTGATCTCATTTTTTCACTTTCACTAGTTCATTCCTCTTGATTTTCCTGATTCACCGAAATAATTTGAACTTGATTTTGAGTCTGAACTTTCTTTCCTTTATCTAAATTGTCATTCTGACCATCTAAATCATATCCATAGGTTTTGGATGGTCTAACTGTGTCTTCATCAACCTTGACATTAGCACTTTCAACTACTTTTTGCAATCTCTTATTGTAGCACCAGTAAGCCTTAATTTTAGTGGAATAACCAAGAAAGATTCCTTCATCACTTCTAGCATCAAACTTTCCTATATCTTCATCTCTTTTAACGTAGCATTTACTCCCAAATATTTTGAAGTATATAATAGTAGGCTTATGACCAAACCATAGCTCATAAGGGGTCTTACCAGTATCACCTTTGACATGTACCTGGTTGAGAGTGTAAATGGTAGTACTCACAGCTTCTCTCTAGTAGATGTGAGGAACATTTCCTTCCAGCATCATTGTCCTAGCAACATCTTTAATTTTCATGTTCTTCCTTTCCACAACTCCATTTTGTTGAGGGGTCCGTGGGGCAGATAATTGTCTTTTTATCCCATGCTCTTCACAAAAAAATTAAACTCACCGGAAGTGAATTCACCACCTCTATCTGATCTCAGAAATTTAATCTTCAGACCTATTTTTGTCTCAACCATAGCCTTAAAAATATTGAATTTCTATAGAGCTTCAAATTTTTCCTTCAAGAAAGTAACCCACATCTTTCTAGAATAATCATCAATAAGTAACATGAAATACCTGTCTCCTTGTAAAACTTTGATTCTAGAAGGACCATACAATTCAGTATGCACAAGCTCCAACACTTCATTTGAACAATGTTGTTTTCTCTGAAATGAAACTCTAGTTTGCTTCCCTAACTGACATTCCTTGCATATAGTATTAGTAGGTTTTATCAACTTAGGAAGATCTCTCACTTCCTGAGTAGAACTTATCTTGATAATATTGTCAAAGTTTACATGACACAATATCCTATGCCACAACCAACTTTCATCAACTTGAGCAATTTTAGACAACTTTTACTAGTAGCACTCAAGTGAAAGATATTACCTTTTCTTTTTGTACCAGATGCAATCACATTTCTGGAACTCCCCAATATTCTACATTTTCCATTCTTGAATTGAAGATTGTATCCCTTGTCAACCGTCTGTCCAACACTTACAAGATTATGCTTCAAACCTTCCACATATAGAACATCATTAGTATTATTCTTTCCATCAAGAGAAATGGATCCTCTGTCATAGATTACACTAGCTTTGTCATCACCAAATCTTACAACACCACCATCATACTTTTCCAAGCTCACAAATTTACTTTTATCACCTATCATGTGATGAGAGCATCCACTGTCAATCACCCATTCATCCTTTTCTTCAACTCTGGTAGTGAGAGTTTTCTCCACATTCATGCAACTACCAAATTCAGTAGGTACTAGATCATTTTCCTTGATAGCAATAAATATCCATTCATCTTCACTTGCATTCCCTTTATTAGATTCATCATCTATCACACCTTCATCAACAGCATAATAACACTTTCTTTGAAATCTAGGCTTGTTAGGTCTTGGCTTAGGAACTCTTTCTAGACACCTTGAGGAAAAATGACCTATCTTATTGCAAGAAAAACATTTAAGAGGCAATTTCCCTTTATACTTACCTTCTCCTTTGGGTACCCTCTTGACAAGAAGTGCTTCAAGCTCATCTAGTTTTCTCTCTTCTTCTTCAATGCCTCTCATTTCTTACTCATACTTGGACAAGTTTCTAAAAGAAAATTCTCCTGGATCATATCTCTACTTATCTTTTCTGGAGATAGTAGCTTTGAATGCAGATTTTGTCTTAGGAAGAGAATCACCAAACTCACTTAACTCAAAAGAAGCAAGCTTACCAATGAACATGTCTCTAGTTACATTTGTCATAGTTTGGATCTCCTCAATAGCAGCAACTTTGTGTTTTTATGCACTAGGTAGGGATCTGAGCACTTTAGCAACAATCTCTAATTCTTCTAATGTTCTACTAACACATTTGATATTACACACAAGTTCATTCACTCTCTACATAAAAGAAGTGATCTTCTCCTCTTCACCCATTTTCAACATTGCATATTTCCCTTTCATACTTTGTAGCTTAGCAATCTTCACATGGGTATCACCTTCATACAAGGTTTCTAACTTTTTCCAGATCTCATAAGCAGTCTTCAACTCCATTACATTTGTCATCTTGGTATCAGTCAGAGCACTTAAAAATTCTTCCTTAGCCCTAACATTGTACTCGGCTTCCTTAATCTCACCTACAATAGAAGGACCATTCTATGGGATGATATACCTATTCTTTGTAATTTTCCAATAAGGTTCGCCAATGCATCTCAGATGACACTACATTCGATTCTTCCATAGAGAATAATTTGTTCCATCAAACCTCAAACTATCCTTCTTATATGTCCCCATCCCAGATCACCTCAAGCTATTAAACTTCTTCCAAGGAACCTGTTATGATACCAATTGTTGGCAACACAAGGGCAAACAACTGAGAGGGGGGGTGAATTAGTTGTCATAGAAATTATACAAATTAAACTTATTATTAGATCTGATAAATAAATATGAAAGCATAAACCATCACCACATCAGAAATACACATAACACCAAGATTTTTTACATGGAAACCCTATTAGGGGAAAAACCATGGTGGAGGTTAGTCCACAAGATTATACCCTGTTAAAAGTATAAGAGAATAAATTGTGAATGCACATTCATTTAGGCACATTGCCTAGAGCTCACTACTCAAATACAAAAAGGATTACTACCCAAAGGAAGACACACTGTCTTATAGAAAAATTTGGATTACATCCAAAAGATTTTGAACTGATAAAATAGCATCTGCTAATGCCTTATTACAATTCTGATTAAGCACATAAACATCTATTCACTCTTCTTCACACTTTACTTCTGCCTTCGAAAGATTAGAACATTATTCGTACATAGCACTTGCACACTTCACCCACCACTTGCATCAAATGGTATGACCAATCGATCATATATATCTGCAACCAAGAATAACATCAACTACATGTCGGCCCAATAAAATACAAAATGTGTACAAACTGTCGACCCAAATCAATAAAAAAATTATCAATGTGAATCAAACAACGTTAGCCACAACATAGGATTCAAAACAACATCCTCGAATTCGAAACACCTTCAAAAATTATGCCTCGAAGATCCACAACACACTACAATCACCTTATCGGTCATGAACATAAAAAACATGAACTCACAAAAGAAAATCTCCAATCACAAGCACAACGATCAATGCGGATGTACAACACAAATAGAGCATGATCTAGAAACATTTACAAGCATTATGAATCACCACAGAAACATCTGCAACAACTTAAGTTACTAGAATCACATCATCTTCTTTCAGGAACACCAACTAGAACAACTGAACAACTGATAAAACACAGATACTCATAACTTGATTAAATCTTCATGCGAACCTCTAAAACTTCATGTGGATAAACTAGATATACTTTTCAACAAACCCTTTGATCCACAACCTCTTATCATCAATATATTGAGCTAGCCATCAACAACTGAATCACACAAATCACCGACAATCTTCATGCGCAACTAGATATACTTTTCAACAAATGATCCACAACCTCTTATCATCAATATATTGAGCTAGCCATCAGACTGAACTTCACTACATACAACTTGCCTTAAAGACATTAATGCCAATAGTGTTGACATCAATGAAAACCACATATCAGCAATATCCAACATCCCTCTCCTCCTCCTCTCAGTCTAGCATCTCCTCATCTCCACCAATCACTCCCACCCTGACATCCACATCGACATCCACTTTTGGCTACTCTCCCTTTGGTTGTCTCTCCTAGTGAGGAGGTGCATTTTCATATCTCTCTCCCATTGTGACCTTTTCTAGTATCTCTCCCTCCTAGCGAGGGTCCTCCGCTACTTTTCTACCCCCGTCCCTCCTCGATGGACAAGGTGGATGGGGTGATCTCCTATCCCTTCCTCTCCCATCTCGGCCTCTCTTGTCTCCTTGACCCCCTCTACCTCTATCCCCTCTTCCATCTCCTCTATCATCATCCCCTCCCCCTCCCCGACCTCCATCATCTCCTCAACCCCATCCTCGGCCTCACACACCTCTCTCGTCTCCCCTCCTCTATTTTTCCACTAGTGTTGGCTAGTTTGGATCAGTCAACAGCTTAGGGCTATGTTGTACCCACCATGCATCATAATCAGGCATGGTACCTACATCTACATCTCCATATTCTCATCCTCACTATATCAGTTACAATCCATTTATGTCCTACTCTGTTGTGGTCATAGGAATCATAGGACCCCAAGACTAAATCTCTTGGCTGGATCGAGCATACTTTGTTGTGCTAATGGGTAATCCTTGTTGCTCCTCGAATTGTTGTTGTACCCTCTTTTGTAGGTACTTCTTAATGATATGTTGGCTTTGAACTGTTCATTTGATCAAGTATCGAGGTTTTCTACAATAAGGTAAATTCTCATCATCATCAAAGAATGGAGTGCAATGTCTATATGGTCTTCATGTAAATGATTCTAGCAATTCAATCGCATATCTCCAATAGCCAATGTCATCGACATGTGTCTAGGTGATTGTCCCTCCATAGATGTAAACATATGGGAAACCCTCCCCAAGCTGCCTCTATACTGGTGGTGTGAAAATTGTAATATGCTCCCAGGCCCAAACCATGAGGAGTGTGATCCCATAGCTAATGCTCTACCCTCCCCTCACCTATATGCCACATCATATAGCTAGAAGTACATGGCTAGCATGCATGGCCCCCAAGCATAAATAGTGTCACAAGTAAGCATGCCAACTAGCATCTCCCCTCACCCAACAAGAAAACCATGCCCTCACCAATCAAGACATACCACTTCACCAATAGTGCTACATAGAACCATGACAAAGAGATTGTATCTCTCTACGAGTGTGTCCCAATGGACCTCATACTCCTCCATTCCTATCTCCACCTCATCCTCATTGTCAAAGGTTGTTGTAATTGCACTATATTCTTGGTTTGGGTCGTACAACACACACTCTCCATGAATAGGCAATCTGAGGATGCACCATACATCCTCTAGGGTCATCATAGCCTCCCTTATCGCAAGTGAAATGAGCTTGTCTCTGAGTGCCACCACTTGGCCAGTACAGTCAATAGTCCCATGTTCGCCTAAATCACGGGCATGAATGTGACATGATATAGTCCTAGGGAAAATAGTTGCTCCCTCTAGTCATCATCTAACTGTCGATATAGTCTGAAGCTTGAGGGACAACTCTCTTGAAAGTTAGAATCAAGTCTAGTCCAACACCTGTGATCACAAGAAAGTGCACCATGTCAATTCAAAAGATTTTGTAAACCTATTTGACCTTGGTATTAGAGAAAATTTTATCCAAAATTACAAAAAAAAATTCAACAGGAAATTACATCAAATTATCTAGCCTATGTGATTAACAAGCAAATGCATCGCAAATTCGGCAAATGTGGTCCAAAATGTAAATATGTCAAAATATTTATCAAATACAATGTTTCACACTGCAATTATGTTGCAAACTTTCACATGCAAGCCAAAGCATACATGCATCACTTAGCTCTACATTTGAATCACATTTTTCTAATGTGGTGCAAAAAATAAGCTGCATCAAACTGAAGCAATTGCGGAGAACCACAATCACTTGCAGCTCACGCGATAACAAATGCGGTCAATCGGGTTAACTGCATATATTTTCTCCCTTTTGGAGCCCTAAATCTACTAAAAATTAAAAATTTCACAAAGCAAGGATCGAGCATTTACCACATTCCTCAAGCCCTCTAGTCGTATGTAGGTCTAAACTTTGTACCCATGATGCGTTGTGTGTGGAATTGGCATGATTCTGACAAGATCTCTATAGCAAGGTTTACACTCAAATCACTATTCCCTCAAACTCAAAATGCACAAATGACTATTTTTGGCAACCCTAGGCCCATTTATACCTTTCCTAAAGTGTGATTTTGCAAACCTTCATAACTGGAAGTTTCAAATGTTGAAGTATCAACCATTTTCTAATGCCTTGATGGTCCCAAATTCATTTATTTTTCTTTCAATGTCATTAAATCAGCTTGTCGAAAAAAAATTCACAATTTTTCAAAAAAATCAAATTTCCCAAAAAACTTTCGAGGGGGCATGGGTCTAACCCGCCTTCTCCGAGGCATGTTGGGGCATGGTCTGAATTATATTTTCCTAATTATTCTTTGACACAACATTCAAAATCACATTATGTCGAAGAGGGGAAAAATGTAGACACTGAAAAATGTCTTGGTCTGAGAGTGTCATTTTTTCGCATTGTCTTATCTTCTTCCTTGTATAGTTAAATAATTTTAATTATTTAATTATTGTCTTTGATCACATTCCTCTATTAATTAAATAATTTTAGTTATTTAATTAAGTCATTTCTTGGTCTATATTCTCCTCTAATCAATTAAATAAATTAAGTATTTATTTAATTGTGTCGCTAACACTCTTTCCTTCTATAATTAAATAAATTATCATTTATTTAATTATTTTCTTTTCATCATTCATCTATAGTTAAATAATTATTCTTAATTATTTATCTATTCATTAATCTTTTTGTCCTTCTATGGTTAAACAATTATTTAAACTATTTGACCCCCTCTTACCACTTTTCATTTATTAAATAATTAATCTGACCTAATTATTTAATTCCTTTTTCCATTTGCCTCTATATTTAATTTAAATGGTTGCATGGTCATTTTTAAATTAAATATTCATTTCTCTTTCTCCATAAATAAATAATCTAAAATGATTGTTTATTCCTCCATATCTTTTACCAAATTAGATAAAATGGTCAAAGATTCCTCTCATGAATTAAATAATTTTATTATTTAATTCCTCCACTACCTTCCCTCCATTCTCTTCTTTCAAATATTGACCATTGATCCTCTTTGGTCTTCTTTCAGTCGTGACTTTCTGTTCATTGTCGTCCCTAGCCACTACTTTTTGGTGCATGAATCCTCCACCATTGATCTTGGCATCTTCTAGAAGATCGATTTCATCCATCCATTTGAGAGGCTCTTTTATAAAAGAATGCTTTGTCTTCTATTTTTTATTTATAACCACATTCCCCAACATTCATGCTACCATATCATTGTCACTTGCAGGTATTCAAACACTTCAAAACTGAGGGAAATTTTACAAAACTAGATTTGAGGAGAATCAAGGGAGATAATCAACTATGATAGGGGAGATTTATTTTATGATTTCATTCTCATTTGCTAGCTTTTATCATTTGTACTCTCTTGTTTAGATTTGGACTTCAGGCTTAGATCTTAGGTAGAGTGGTTGCTACTTGGTCTTAGCTATTATGTATTTTGAACTTCCTTATCTTACAAGGATATTGCATATTATTGTTTGCATCTCTCTTGCATTGAAGGTGTCTTTGTTCATTGTTTGATTGTGTGGCTTATGTTTTTCACAATTCTAACATGGCATCAAAGCATGGATTTAGTGAACCCCTTCTTGATTTATGAGGGTTTTTCTTCAACAAGGTTTACAAGCTTTAGATCTGGATTCTTTATTTCTATTTTTGGAATTTTTGCAAGTGGGTGATTTTTAGGTACATTTTGGTGCAAAAAAGACCTCACCATTGGATTTAGGAGGCTGATTCAACAAATTTTGACTATAAATTATCTTATATTATATGTCAAGAGCTTCTGAGGTAAAAAAAATGCACATGGGTCGTATGGTCCCTATACAACCTATGCATGTAGATAAAAAAAAACAAAAAATATTAAGTTCGGTGCTCTTTTCTTAAAATTTCTTTATTTTAGAAATTTTATAAAAAAATTGAAAGCAGCTTTAAATATAAAAAGGGGGCAGATTGTAAGTGGGTACCCACAGGTACCTACATGCATAGGCCTATAGGCCCCATGCTCCTGCGATTGGCGGCATTAATACCAACTGATGACAATATTAATGTCGATAGGCAGTGGCTATTCCTTGCTACCCTATGGCTTCAAAACTACCACCAGTGGTTTTAATCTTTACCAATGCTCTTTAAAATTTTTGACCTACATTCAAATTTCTAGCGGCCATTTTCCTACTTTATAGGTGACTGTTGTTTCTTTCAGCCATTATTCCAAGAATCTTTTTCAACATATTTTGAGGTCCCCAAGAATATTTTCTCGACTGTGATTTTTGTAGTGCCTCAGATTTTTTTGGTGATAGCAAACATTCCTTGGAATTTAGTTGATGTCAGCATCATGACATCCTGACATTAATGGTACGGCCATCTGGCAAGGGCCCTTCAAGCCCTCTTTAGCCCTAAGGAGGTTTTTTTCTCTTTTGGCCATATGATATCAAAATTGGGCAAGCAAGATATCATTGGAAAGCTAGTTTTGTAAAATTTCTAGTGGTGTATGTCTCATCACCAGTTTCTACTACTTGCGCATTCTATAGTATGTTGAAGTCAAAGGTGTTGTTCTCAATTCTAAGCTTATAAATTTTGACCTGTATCTATGTTTTCTATGATTCTAACGACATTGGGACGATCTTTCAAAGATCTTCACAACCATCCATGCATTTTTTCTAGATTTCTCTCAAAGTACATTTTATTATGTTTTTTGTGTTTTCACATTTTGGTGAATTACTTGGGCATCTTAGCTCTTGGAAACTTTTTATTTGCATTGGATGACTCATATTTGGAATTTCTACATGTATTTCCAGTATTCTATCTTATTTGGACATTATGGACATCTTTTTCATGTACTTTCTCTTTTATAGATGCATTGAGATAAAGTGGCATACTGGTGTATACTTTTTGGAGATTTGGCACATCCTATTATTCCTTTTAGACTCACACTATGATATAAAGTGTTGTGGAGGGGGTTGTGTATGCTTTTTATTTTTCCATCACATATTTTTCAAGTGAGTGTCCCTTCCATGACAATAGTGAATCCTGATGATTATTTCTTCAAGCATGTGTTTCTTAGTTTGCACACCCTTTTATTTGTAGGTTGTTTCTCCTACATTCACTTATTGGTTTCACAGAGTTTTAGTGTTCCTATTTTGGCTCTCCCTTTTCGCATTATGGGCGTATTTCTATTATTGGCGTTAATGCTTCCTTGATTTCAATTTTTGGAGTGATCTATGTATCTAGTTCCTATTCATGTGCACTAGGAGGATGCAACATACATCAATGGCTAGTTACCTATCCATTTTAGTGAGATGGAAAATTTACCATATGGACACTCTTGTTTTCCTATTTCTAGAGGTTCTTTATTTCAGCATTGTATCAGTCATCTTTCAACAGTTGTCTACAACTTCTTCATACTTCAGTGATGTTCTACATGTTCCTCTCTTTTTTGGGACATTATTTTAATTGGAGGCTTCTTATTCCTTCACCTTGGTTTGTAGGCCTTTTTAGTCCTTCATTTTCCTTTCTCTATTTTGGAAGGGAGTTTTTCTCATGTTTTCTCCCTTTTCTCCATTTTTGAGAGATCTTTTGTTTATATAGGGTGTTGCCACAATAATGGGTTACACTTTCTTGGACATCCTGATTTTTGCTCAAATCACATATTTTTAGAAAATATAATGATTTAAGCCTTGAAAGGTTCCATTTAAAGGATTTTAATTGAAGAGGGTTTGATCAAACCCGTTAGGGTTAGAGATGGCAGATATCTAATAATTAAATGCAGATTTAATTAATAAACAGAGAAACTAAAACACACACAGAATAAATCATAACACATATAATTTAACATGGTTCACCCAATCCGGGCTACATCCACCAAACCGCAGCCATCCAATACTTTTATTATCCAGTGTAAAACCTATTACAATCTTGTGAATAATTTTGTTTTTCATCATACAGTAATACCCATCCAAACCCCTTTTTAACAAGCTTAGAAGCTTCCAGATTTTAGGGTTCTACAAAATCAGATTTTTTCTTTTTTTCATTGATTTTTCCCTTTTTTGGTGATCACATGAAAAAGTAGGAAGAAATTTTTTCTCGGGGGCTGACGCCCCCGAACCCTTGCCTGGGGCCCAACCCGGCCCCGGACCCCAGCAAGGATAGGGGCTGGGGTGTACAGTATACCATGTGCTATACAGTATAGCATTATCATTCGCCACATACCAATAATCTCCCACTTGGAGACTAATCCTGGATGACACTGCTGTAATTACAGCTTCCACTAGAAATAAGTACCTTGGACCCTGCTGCTCTGTTATAGTTGAATTCAACCTTGAAGACCAACTGAAGCTGAAGAGGAGCTCAGCTTCTCGCTTGTCACCGCCTTCATAAACATATCCGATGGATTGACATCTGTATGTATCTTGTCCAGCTTGACCAGTCCATCCTCCAACACTGACCGAATGAAATGATATCTCAACTATATGTGTTTTGTTTTAGAATGCAAAGCAAAATTCTTTGCAAGATGTATAGCACTCTGACTATCTATAAATGAGTAATTTCTAGCCTATTATTTTCCCAACTCCTCTATGAAAAATTGCAGCCATATCATCTCCTTTGCCACCTCTATTGCAGCAACATACTCTGCCTCTATGGTGGATAAAGCAACCACCTTCTGCAAGTGAGAAATCCAACTCATTGATGTCCCACCAACTGTAAATACATAACCTATGGTACTCCGCCTGGTATCTATATCCCCTACTAAATCTGAGTCAACATAGCCTTTTAAATCAGTATTAGAGCCCCCAAAACATAAACAATTATTGGATGTACCTCTCAAATACCTGAGAATCCATTTTACTGCATTCCAATGCTCAACTCCGGGATGACTCAAATACCTGCTAACAACTCCTATAGCATGTGCAATATGCATACCATGGGAGCAGCATATGGTATGGACATGTACCCTCTCCACTTTGGGTTCATATGGTACCTTGGACATTTTTTCTTCCTCCTCTTGTGTCTTTGGACACATATCCTTAGTCAATTTGACATGACTAGGCAAAGGTGTGCTGACAGCTTTTGCATTATCCATATGAAATCTCTGCAACACCTTTTCAACATAATTAGCCTAAGATAAAAGCAATTTTCTATTTTTTCTATCTCTACAAATTTTCATACCAAGGATTTGTTTTGCTGCCCCCAAATCCTTCATAGCAAAAGATTTCGCTAACTGTTGTTTTAGCTCACTTATGTGATCCATGTTAGACCCAGCTACAAGCATGTCATCAACATATAAACACAAAATAATGTAGTTATCATTATCCAACCTCTTAAAATAAACACAATGGTCAGAATTACACCGGTTGTAGCCTTGCTCAGCTATAAAACTATCAAATTTCAAGTACCATTGCGAGGTGCTTGCTTCAAGCCATATAAACTTTTTTTCAATCTGCACACTAGTTTCTCCTTACCTTTGACCTCAAATCCTTGTGGTTGTTCCATATATATTTCCTCTTCCAAATCACCATGGAGAAAGGTTGTTTTAACATCAAGTTGTTCTAAACGCAAATCTTCAGCAGCCACAATACTTAAAACAATACTAATAGAAGTCATTTTAACAATAGGAAGAAAAATATCATCAAAATCAATACCCTTTTTCTGTGCAAATCCCTTTACAACTAATCTGGCTTTAAATCTCTTCTTACCTCCATCCTCATCTTTTAGCATATAAATCCATTTGTTTGGTAAAGTCTTTTTACCTGTAGGCAACTTGCATAATTCCCAAGTCTGGTTTTTCAGCAAGGAGTCCATTTCTTCTTCCATTCCATGCTCCCACTGAACCTTGGTGTCCACCTGCATAGCTTCATCATAATATTCTGGTTCACCAGCATCGGTTAACAAAATAGTATACAAAGAGGGAGAGAATCTTTCTGGAGGTCTACTTATCCTTGAAGATCATCTAACAGGAGTTTGTGGTATTTGTTGCTGTTGTTGTTGCCCAGCATGATGAACCACTGAAATATCATTGTTTGGAATATCATTCAACACAGCATAATCATTTTCTTTCTTCTCATGCTGCAGCAATAGATCTTTGTACAACACCTTCTCATTGAATATGACATCCCTGTTTCTCACAATTTTCTAATTTTCAAAATCCCAAAGCCTATAACCAAATTCATCAATGCCATATCCAACAAATACACATTTCTTTGATTTTGCATCAAGCTTGCTTCTATTTTCAGAATCTACATGTGCAAATGCTTCACAACCAAAGGTTTTGAGAAAAGAATAACTCACCTTCTTACCTTTCCATGCTTCCTCTAGAATACCACAACCCAAAGGATTAGAGGGACCTCTATTATTTAAATAAACAGCAGTGTTTACAGTCTCTAGCCACATTTTTAAAGGCAACCCAGCATGCAATCTCATATTCTGTGCATGCTCCATTATTGTTCTATCCATGCGCTCAGCCACTCCATTTTTTATGCAGAGCTAGGAGGATTCACAAAACATCTCACAAACCTTCAATAATAATCCAAAATAATAATTATATGACACATGTTCTTAGTTATTCTATATCACATTGAAAACATAACTATGGCAGCCCACAATTTATTGCCATCAACAGTCATTAATAACTTCTACAAAATAAATAATGAAGCCAATACCTCTGGTGAGATTGAAGAAAACATAGTTATATACTCTTCCTCAAATTATTATGAAGATCCAATAGTGGAAATGAAAGTTATTATATTTTTCCCAAAACTGCAAACCCTAGGTAGGGTTCAGACCTGCCCTCACAAAAATGTTCATAACTTAGATTTCAATTATTAATAGAATTTTTTTTTATACTGTAAATTCTGCACAATATTGTTAGAAAAGGCAGTCTCACCAAAATAATCATATCTTCCACAAAACTTGATAAAATTCAATGAGATAAAAAGAATTGGAAACTAGAAATAGAGATATTTCTATCCATATATGATACTCCATTATTTGAGTCCATACCAGGCTGTACAAATCACAACTTTAATCTGGAAACAATGTGAAAATCAAGAAAATGCACAACATTTGAGGTTTCCATTCATCAATCTTCAAAAATGATGTCTCCAACCCCCAATTCGAGTTTTGGAGGGTTTATTTATACATTTTCAACCCAAACCAACTATTTTCAACCACCTTTTGATTAGTGTGTTGAAAAAACACCTTAATGACATTTCCTCTACCTAATTTTGCACTTTTGACAATTTTTACAATATATGAGAAATGAACAACATCCTAGGACCTATAACACCACAAAGGTGGCCTTTTGGGCTTATTAAAATCTAAAAACATAAAAATGGAACAAATTACTCAATATGGCCTCATGGAGGCATGTGATCAAATAGGTGCTCCTGCACCAATTTTCAATTGGAGTCCTTAGAACCATTTTCTGCCTACGATACCATTAGAGGAACAATAATCTTCAAACTCTTTACTCAATATACACACCATTCAAATCTCTTCAATTTTGTTTTTTCCGTTCATTCATTATTTCAAAAATTTTCTAAAAATCCTTTCTCCATCTTGTAATTTAATATCGATATCATTTTCTACAATTCTTCATCTCTTTCAAAGAAGATTCATTGTATTCCCATACATCCATAACACAAGCTCTTTCTCATCTTTCACTTTTCACACATATCCATACTCTCTTTTGTTTCCACACACAACAACTTTCACACAAATCCATCTGAAAGAGTACTTATCTGAACAATAAAAGTATGAAGGGAAGTATGACCACTGTAAGTTAATTCTCAGTTTCTACTAGAATTGCACTTCCCTCCTTTTTCTGGACCAATTCCACCTGAGGGCTCCCCTGTACAGAATAGGTTATTAAGGTGCCATAAAAACTTTTCATATAACTTTTCCAGGGTTTCATCAACTTTGAGTTGTCTTTGCTTTTGTAATATTGTTAACAACACAACTTTGCCAAGAGCCTTTCATCCAGATCTCCCAGTCCTCATCTGACATTGCTGCAAGATTCTTTTTTCCTTAAACTTCTATTCTCCAATCTGAAAGGGAGTTCTTTCCATAATTAACCAACCTAATAATCATTGGGGTAACATGAAAATTTGAATTTAACTCTGATGACCCATGGGGAAATATCAAAGCATCCTCAAAAATTTTAGTACCAATTGCTCCTACCATTTTTACCTTGATTTTTTTCCTTTCATCTTCCCCTGGTTCTCTTTCAATCAATGCTCTTGTCTGTGGGCTTCAGGAGTTTGATTTCCCCATTCATGAAACCAAATTGTTTCCTCTCTCTTGTGGCTGGTTCTGCAAAAGGATTAATTTCAAGTCACATTTTTACGAGATAATACCTCGTTCATAACCTACAAATATCAAACTTCTCCTCTTCCAGCCAAGGCCTTCAAAATGTTAATAATCTTCGTATTAGTTTTAGGATGAACACATGAATCTACAAGGATTCCCTAACTGTTATCAAAGATTCTTTTATGAAGGTTTGACTGTGACCATGTTTAAAATTTAAATATAATAAATTTAGACTTTCAATGTAACAACTTCATAACTCTTTAGTCATTTACATTAATTAGCTTCCCAACTCTTAGTTGTCTTTGCTTGATTGAAGCCACATTTATGCTTTACATGTAAAACAAGCATCCTCCCAAAGGGTCCAAATAATCGTGACACAGTGTGATATTCCCAACATCCCTATTTGAAGAAGGTTCTTCTCTTTCTATAGTCTTCTTCAAGGATGGTGTTGATATGATTATTTTTAGGAAAATTTCCCACAAAACATTTGGAAATTGAATTCTCAATTTTTTTTTTATTAGCAAGGTGACTAAGCAAAAATATGATAATGCTATGTTACCCCTCTTCCTTTTATACTCAAAACTCATTCTTTTCAACAAATTATAAATAAAATTTAGAGCATTTACATGCCTATCATGGTGAAGATGGCTTAAAAGCTTAAAATGGGCTATATACAACAATGATTTCCTACCATCACAGGTTAAGTATTTGATTATGTAAGAAGCTATTGAATACCATATCTAGGGTATGGTAGTCTTTTTGTACCTTGAGATGATGAGTCTAGGTGTTCTCCATTTTCTCTGATTTTTTTCTTGGAACTTATGGCATCCTCCCTCACTGGAACTCATTCCTTCCCGTGGTATAAGCTTCCCAAAAATTGTATGTAGCCATTACAGATGGCCCAGAGAAAACATAAAGTGAAGGAATTGGATCTTGGGGTATCTCTTTCTTTTATGGCTTCTATGAGGAAAAGAATCCAAAAAAGGTTGTTGATTAAATTTTTTCCTTCAACTCTTCATTCTTTTGTCCCTCTCACTCTTTGTCTAGTGTATTTTCAATATGGGTTGCTTGGTTCCATTTGTCTTGTTGGAATTCGATATCATTTTTCTCAACAAAAACTTCTTCAAAATAAAGTAACATTCCTTTCACTTAAGCTCATTACCTATGAATCAAGAAATGAAACTTAACTCATGCAAAAGCATGTTGATTACTTGCCTGCAATGAGATTTGATGTGATCATTCGTCCTACAATTTGTAGAGGGATTCTGACTTCATCAATTGTATGCAAAGTATGGCTCTCATTGGGAAACACTTGCTTGATTTTGATAGGGAGCAAGCCACCTTGTTTGTTTCCCTTGAGTCTTGATATCTTGAGTCATAGAATATAAATTCCTCTACCCTAAACAAATTTAATAACCCATTGTCTGTAATCTCTGGTATTGATACAAGTGTTCATCAAATTCAATTAAACTACTTGTATGGATTCAATTTTCCCATGGTCCTATAGGGAGGGATATTTCCTATGAATTTTTGTTAGTTAGAATGTTCTGTGGAAAAAAATGAAGCAAAATCCAAAATAAAGTAATAAGGTGAGAACTTGATATTCTGGTACCTTTTAAAGCCTTGAATGAAAACTTTTTGAGGTAATGTATGCATACCAGTATGTTTTGGTTCTTGTTTTAATTTGATATTGGTCCAATAGGATGATAATCCCCATGTATCAAAAACTTTATTGCTAACTATGGCTACATAGATTTCATCTATTTTTGTTATCTTTCCCATTCTCTAACACCTATCATAGCCCCTTTGTACTTCACTACATTCTTATGAATGTGAGTTTTCCAATAATAGCCAGTTGTGAGAATATTAAAAGTTATTATCTTGGTTGCAAAATGTCCCCCATAGGGTTCATCATGGCATGCTCTGAAAATTTCATATACTTCATCTTCTCTAATACATATCCTCATTTATCTGGGCCTGTGTAAAATAAGTATCCAACTATCTAGGAGTAGGGAAAACTCTTGTGAGCCAATTGTCTCTTTTCTCTTGGGGAGAAATGAGATGGTGTCTGCCCTACTACTAAATAGTTGGAAATGTCTACAAACCAAGGTTTATGTAGAGATAGAGAAAATAAATGCTCTTTTGGGAATGAATCATCAACATATTCTAATTTGGTTGGTAGTCTTGATAGAAAATATACCAATACATTTTATTTTCTTGGCTTGTCCATAATTTTGATGTCAAATTCTTGAAGCAATAGTAACAACCTTACAAGCTTGTCACCATCCATTGGTTTGTTCATGATATACCTGATTATTGTGTGGTTAGTGTGTATGAACACAGGATATCCTATAATATATTTCCAAGATTTGTTTACTGCATATACCACTGCCAACATCTCCTTCTTTGTCACTGTATAATTGATTTTTGCTCCTTGTCTAGATTTTTACTAATATAATATATGGAATAATTTGTGTTGCCTTCCTTCTGCCCAAGTACAACTCCTATAGAAAAATAAGAAGCATCTATATGGATATATAAAGGTAAGGTCCAATTTGGTCCTCTCAAGATAGGGGTTTTAGTCAATGCTTCCTTGAGTGCTTCAAAAGAGTGTTGAAAAGCAACTGTCCATTCAAATTCGACATCTTTGGATAGTAAAACAAATAGTGGAGCTACAAGTTTTCTAAAATCTTAGATGAATCTCCTATTATACCCAACATGTCCTAGGAAACTTCTAACATCTTTTTGTCTTTAAGACACAGGGAGTGTTGAGATTACTTCAATTTTGTTGGGGTCCACTTGAATTCATTTATTTGACACAAAATGTTCTAATACAATCCTTTCTACCATCATCATGAAAAAAAATTCATGACTCAGGGATAAGTTACATGTTCATGACACCTTGTTAGCACCTTCTCTAGATTTCCAAGTACTTCATCATGTGTATTCCCATATTTTGTGAAATCATCCATGTAAACCTCCATGGAATCATGTGCAAAGTCTGAGAATATACTCAGTACTACCCTCTGGAAAGTGGTTGGTGCATTACATAGGCCAAATGGTAGGACATAATAAGCATATGTGCCTCAAGGGCATGTAAATGTTGTCTTATCTTGGTCTTATAGGTAAATCTTAATTTGGTTGTAGCCACTAAATCCATCTAGAAAGGAGTACTTTTTTCTTGCTAATGAATCAAGAACTTGGTCAATGAAGGGGAGTGGAGTGGTCCTTTCTAGTTGAAGCATCTAATTCTCAGTATTCTACATAGAATTGCCACTTCCCTCCTTTCTTTGGAACAATTAGAGGTGACTCCCCTTGAATATCAAAGATAGGATATATAAATCCTGTACCAAGTAACTTTTTCAATTTATTTTTAACTTTCTCTAACTACAAGGTTCATTCTCCTTTGTAGTTGTCTTATGGGTTTACAACCATCATTGATGTAAATCCTATGAATGCACAATTTTGGTTCTATCCCTTCATGTCATGATAATCCCATGTAAAGGCTACTGCATGTGCTTGCAACATATACTCATCAATGATATCTATTGTATATCATTCAATTGATTGTTTTAACACTTAATGTATTACTCGACATGATCTCTAAAGTCTTGGATGTTGTTTGCATAGATGAGATGTCAAGTCCTACTATGTTTTGAATACATTGGTGTGGTAACAAATTGTGAAATATTTGGGAATTTGACTCTGATGACCAGGTGGGGATAATATTTTGTAGAGGACCCTACAAAAGTTTCAAGTAGTCCTAATGCTACAGGTCGCTACCATAGTCATTTTTTATGATGTTTATTAACAATTCATCTTCATCTTGGTTCTCTAACAATGGATTGCATTCAATATTCATCAAGGCTTGCAAGGAGTATTGATCTTCCCCATACAAGGAAGGCCAAATTGTTTATTCTAGGTCTACATGTGGCTAGGTTGGTGGATAAAGGACTAATTTCTAAGTCACATTTTGATTGGAGATAATCATATTCCTAGACCTAAAACCTATGAAGGCGTCTGCTATTGCCAGCCATGGTCTTCTTAAAATGAGTTGGTAACCTACTGAATTAGTCTTTGGATGCAACACCATGAAATCTACAAGGTATTCCCATGAATCCAATGTTATCACCAAGTCTTCAATTATGCCCTCAAGTTTGACTGTGGACCTATCTTTCAAATTTAGAACAGTAGGTGTATGTTAGAGTTTTATCAACTGTAACAACTTCATGGTCTCTTTAGTCATTACATTGATAGCTACTCCCAAGTCAATTAGGGATTTCTTGATGAGAGTAACATTTATCTTTACGTCCACCACAAGACTCCCAAGGTCTGCATACTTGGGAACAATTATATTTCCCAACATAATGTTTGCAAGTTGACCTAGGACTTGTACTATCTGAGGATCTTTCCTCTTCCTACCTATATTTTTAAGGAAAATTTCTCTCACTATTTTTGTGTAGATAGGAACCTCCTTAATGGCTTGGGTAAGGGTTATTTTGATACAAACATCTTTAATTTGTCTGAACAGGTCAATTTCAACTTGTGTTTGATGTCTTTGAACTGCCAATATTTCAAGGAATGGAGGCTCTTTACTTGGATTGGTTTGGTTAACCTAATTTGACTCAGGATCCTTAGGTTGAGTGTCCAAGGTCTATGTTTGGGATTCTTCATCAATCAATTCAATGATTTGAGGGGATGAAGGTCCAGCCAAATTTTTCCTTATTTTTAGGTGGACATCACTCACCTCTACCCCATAAGTAGGGTATTGAACAACTTCATTAGTGTAGGCATACTAAATAGGATTGTTATTGGGTTAGGTGAAGGTTGTGTTCATAGCTAAGGTGCTCTAGGTGGTTGTGGTGTTGGATTTTTTGGGTTTAGCATAATGGATTATTGTTGTTGTTGTTGTAAGGGATATTGTGGATACTAGTAATTCATGTTTTTGTTTTACCATTGTTTGCCTCTTTTCCATTGGGGTTGTCATTGGTTTTGTTGGGGTAGCCATTGAGAATTATAGTTAAATACTTTTTTATAATTTTATGATGGCCACATATTTTATTGTCATTGGTTCCAATTGGTTTAACAAATTTTACATTGTTGGTTTTGCATATTGGCCCAGGATTGGGGATTCCAATTAGGAAGATTTAAATTGTTACCAGGGAATGACATGTTATAATTCAAAGGATCTTGGGGTATATCTTGTCTTGTCTAACATGGTTTCCTTTGAGCTATGTAGAATAATTTTCCATCTTCTCCTTCCAATGCATGAAATTTTGATGTCCCTTCAAAGATACTTGTCACCTTCTTGCATTTGTAGTTAGTCCTTCTTTGTCTATAATGTGGATAGTATTCTATAAGATCTGCTTTTGCCTCCTCTTTCTTCTTTTTGATATGTATGATATCTAGTTGTGTAGATAGATGGCTGATAATATCCTCCTTCGTCTTTGACAAAACATTACTCAATTCAACTCTAGAGACTCCATTGGATGGTTTGATGATGGAAGATACCTTGTCCCCTCTAACCTTCTTTGTGAAAGACCTTGAATATTTAATGCATGCCGTGAAAATATCCTCAAATGGTGCTTGAGATATATCTCCTGCCCCAATTAGGTTAAGTGCATCCATGCAGCCCTCATTAATCCCCTTAAGAATATCAACTTTAAAGACTCATCAAAGAGTCTATTTTGGTGGGATTTATTAAGGAAAATTTGAAACCTTTCCATGTAGTCTTCCAAGGATTCATCCTCCTTTTGTGACATCCTAAAGATGTTATCTCTCTTTCTATCTATTCTTCTACAATGGTCCTATTACTTCTCCAAGAACTATCTTCATGGTATTCCAATTTGGAACAACATTTCTTCCCAAACCCATAAACCATCTCAAAGCAGCATCCTTCAGGGTTATTGGAAATAGTTTGAGCCTATGTGCATCTTTAGTATAATCATAACTTTTGCACAACACATCAAACTCAAATAGGAATTTCTCTGGGTCCTCTAATCCAGGTGGATCCTAGAAAACCTAAAAATTTCACAATCTCAGAATCTCATGAAACTAGAATCATCACACAGAGCTCGCTAACATGGTCCTGACGCAACTTGAACGAGCTTAAAAGGAGTTCATATGCAGAAGTTATGCGCAGTCAAAGGTCCGGTCAAACAAGCGAATCAGGCATTCTAAAAGGCAAAAAATTGATCATTTCAAGATGAGACAAAAATGACACCAAGTTGTAGAGCTTGTCGTGCTAATTTTGGAACTATATTCGGTTTCAAAAACGGAGCCCGTATGAGCAAAATAGAGCCGGTCAAAGTTTGCAGACAAAAAGAGTTGACCAGTCAAAATGATGATGTCATCATGACGTCAGCATGGTGATGTGGCAAGTGGTGATGTGGAAAGAGTATATGACATGGCATAAATATGGATTAAAACCATATTTGTTAAAGAAAAAAATATATAAAGTGGGCACCACCTATTAAAGTGGGATGCCACCTAAGGAATAGGGGGTATCCCACCTTATATGGGAAGTCTCCCTTGTCTTTAGGGGAAAAACTTAAAAGGAGGAGAGGATGGTGGGATCACCACCCACCATTTTCTCTAAAATATTTAATTGCTTTTTCAAAGCCTTAGAATAAGGCTAAATCCCTTTTTCCTAGAGGCCTAGAATATTTTCTTTTACACGGAAATATTAGGAATTGTATTCCTAAATTAAGGGATCAAATAAAACCTTACATAAAATATTCCCTAAATAATAGAGAATAAATCCATTCGTAACCATTCAAATGGAAAGAGAATTATTTTGAGGGGATATTATCCTTCCAAAAATTATTAAAGGAGGATATTATTGAATTTTTTTCTTGTAATAGGAGATATGGGTATATTTGCAAATAATATGGTTTTAGCCCATATTAGCAAATAAATTTGTATAAAAGGGGGAGAATTTTGGCTTGAAAATAAGCAAGTCTACTTGGAGAAATAATTCCTTTGTGAGAGTTGAATTCTTTTTGAGAGGAAGAATTACAAGGTGTTGTTATACACCAAAATTGTATAAGTGAGAGAGATTGTGAGGAATTTTGTGCAGGTTTTTGAAGCTTGAATATTGTAAGAAGGCATCTTTAGGTGCTTGGAAATATTAATAAAAGCGGTCCAACATTGAGAAGCGGACCCGAAGACGTAGTCCTGATTGGACGAACTCTGTTATCAACTTGCATCTGATTCTTCTATCTTCTGTCTTATTATTCTTCTATCTCCTATCTTACATTCTCTTTTATTTTCTTTCCAGTATTTTTTATTTGGCATTTAAGTTCTAATTATAAAATTTTAGTAATTAATTAATTTCATTGAGTTCTATAAAGGATTAAGTGAACTTAGTCTGTAATTTCAATGGTTAAACAACATAATCACACAATTCTGTCTGGATTGAGGAAAAATTGTAATTAGGATTTAATTTACAAGTTATTTTGTAAACCTCTAATTACAGATCATCCTCCATGACCAACCGATATAAGAGAGACAATGTTGAAGGAGGTATATTCTTTAGTGTAGTTTCTCTCTCCTGGTTGGCAATGGGGAACTCAAAGGTTACATGCTCTAGTGGGTCTTCCACTGCAGCAGCACCCATGGTGATAATTTATGTAAGGGATTTATCCTCTATATCTCGTATGGATATTGGTGTTAGGGATGATTCTTCTTCAAGAATACCCTTGCTCTGTTCACTATAATCACCAATATCCTCTAAAGCTTCGTGTGTTGAAGGGAGAAATCTTCTTAGAGCGTCTCGATGCCTCCACATACAATAGTTGTGACTCTTTGGATCAACAGATCTTACACATTATTCATAAAGTGTTTTATATTGATAACTAAAATCCTAATTACCCTAATGTTGAAGAATAAATTCTAATTATAAAATATTGAAATAACACAGGAGAATCCTTAATGTATTACCATCCCCAAAAATGATGCTAAAAATGTATGGCCTCACTAATGTTTAGTCAACTTGGTGTTAGACACATAATTCAGAGGAAGGGTTCCTAACTGAATATTCCACTAAACCCTTACAAAGACTCCATTAAATTATCAACCAGGGGTTCATAAGCTTTTGATGATGTTGGCACTATATGTGCATTCATAGACTCTACATGGCCTATATCATCAAGTATAGGTGGTTTACACGTGTGCAGGAAAATAGTAATGACTGGAAAAGGGAAATGAAGCATAAACTAAAAAATAGGGGAAATAATTTAATCTCCTACTGATGTTGTGAGTACCTTCGGCTTAACACTATGACTATGAACAACTAAACCCAAACTGTATAATTTCACTAGCACTTTTGGTTCTTAATTCTAACTACTTAACTCACTCTGAAGGATGACTCAATGATGTATTACAAAACTTAAAGCATGAGACTAAGTATCATTCATGTGCATGTAATGAAGAATTATTAAAATGAATGCTATAATGTAAACATCTAAATTAATAACAAAAATGAATGCATGAATAAATAGTACCTTGAGTGGCCCTTGCTCAAGATATTGTACCCACAAGAGAAACCAAATATGTGCTACTTGATTCAACTAACCATAGCAGTAAACTAAAAAATAGTTATTGCATATAACTAAACTCTGTAGTTTGACAAGAATCTTCATAGATTTCTCATTCATGAATGCATAACAGAAAACTAATAAAGTTATTATCTATGAAACAAAACTATACTTATCAAAACATATCACATCCAACTAGATCAGCTCCTCAGCCACTAATCTAACTATATAGGTTTAGAAGGAGGTTTATTTGCATAAGGACTAAAAATAAAAAATAAATGAAGATGTCCACTCTCCTTTAAAATAGAGAGAGATAAAGTCTTTACAACTAAAACTATAACTGAAAAATATAGAAGAAGACAAATAGGTTTGTAACTCTGCTTAAATGGTATGATAGAGACGTACTCTATGCAAATAGTCACGTCAGTTTCCTACTTACTATAAACTTCTTTCCTCCATTGTCTTATTGAATGCTTTGATGACTCACAACTGAGCACTCCAATGATCACTTCCACAATTTCTACAACTGTCACGTTTCTAGCATTCTTGGAATCCCCCCTACAATTCGCCTGGAATCCTTTGGCTATGGGTTGAGTTCTCCAGTTGTTTTTGGTTACTACTATTTTGGCTACAAGGAGTCAGTTTCATCTAAAGCATATGTACCATTAAAAATCATAAATTAAACATAGATTCACACTATATTTCATACACATTCATACATTCATCCATGCAAACATCATCATATCATAATCATATTTCCACTTATCAAAGTTTGGTTTGGATGGCATATAAGATATAAAAGGTATATAAGTTCAGGAATGTATATGAAATAAGAGCTTAAAGTGTTTGAAATATATGAACTAAACAAGAGAAAACTAGCTATTAATCAGGCTCATCAAATATGATAGTAAATATTATGAAAAATACCCAAGTTTGACTTATAACTCTAATCTATTTCTTCTTAAATAACTAATTAACTCATCTAAAATGAATTGAAGAGATGTTTATATATCAACTCCAACTCTGGGAGTGATTTGTGTCAACCCAAGGTCTTCCAAAACTCAATGCTCTGTGAAATGTGTAGTTTGGCCTAAATCTGATGGTGAAGGTTCATGAATTAATGAAATTTGATGTGGTTCCAAATAGAGATTGATATGGCTCCATGCTACCTCATGATATATATGAATTTTGATTCCCTAAGGTATGCAAAGCCTCTACAAAATTTTATGAACTATATATTGCTTACTCTCCATTGTGATCTTTTGACAATGATAACTTTTTAAAATCTAATCCAAATATCCTAATTCTAGATATGGAAAGTGCTTGATTTGTTGTAGATTCCATGTTCTCCTCCATAAGCTAAATTCATGTAATATGGTGGAATGTGATAAAGTTCTCTAGTATGCTCCTTCATTAATCTCCCACCTTTTCGTAACCCATAATCTAATATTAACCATATTAGGGCATGAAACTATAAGCATGTTGATCAACATCGAATCCTTTCTAGAAGAGGCTCTTTCCATGAAAAATTCAATAATTTTTAGCTTAACCCACTCTCATGTATCGAATTATTTTAGGATCTCCTCTTGCATTAGTCCTTTACCCTTGCACTTGGTTCTCCTTTGATACATGCTTCCTAGGACCCCAACCGAAGAGAACTACATTTTAAGGAAGGACTGCCATAAAAAAAATAACACCACTTTTGTCCACCTCTAGGTTTAATGCATCCTAACCCCATGGTTGTTCCTTCTTAGATCTCAATGGGGCTTATAAGGATCCTTATTTTGTCACTCTTGGGTGCTATCACAATAGTGGTTTACAATTTTTTGGAAGATTCTGATTTTTACTTAAATCACATATTTTTAGAAAATATAATGATTTAAGCCTTTAAAAGTTCTATTTAAGGCATTCTAATTGAAGATGGTTTGATCAAACTACCTTAGATCAAACCCCCTTGGATAGAACCCCACTAGTTTTAAACCATACCTATAATGGAGTCTCCTTTACACCTATCAAAATGCTGATAAAAAACCACTTTTAATTTACCTTTTGGAGGATCAAATGAATTCATTTAAAATTTATTTTTTGTATGTAGTCCTTATTATAAGCTTTCCAAAAAGTATAATTTTAAATAAATTTATTTTTATTATTATATTTATTTTTATTTCTTGTGAATGTAGGTTTTTCATTGAAAATCAATCTCTTTGTTCTACACATGTGGAAAAATAGCAGATTATCACAAAAAAAAATTAAAAAATATGAGTGCACCAGATATTGAAGTACTTGATCCAACAAAAAAAAAATTGAATTTCAATACATAGAAAAAAAGTTGTGTTATACAGTCGTGCTATGTCTAAATTGTAATTGGTTTGACTTCAAAACTTAAATAAAGAAAAAATATTCAATAAGAAACTATCTAACCAAGTGGAAGCACTAGATATCAAAGTTATAAATCTAAATTTGAAAGAATTAGAATTTTATCCTTTATAGAAAAAAAGTTATGCGTTATACGGTGAGAGTCACTTTTTAAAAATGTTGTTTTCTGAAGAAAAAAATAGTTTTTGAGGGAGATGGAAAAAGAAGTGCAATCTGATTCCAAAAATTTTGAAAAAAAAATATTTAGAATCTATAGACAAAATTTCATGAAACTCTAGTTTGCATCATCTTCAAATTCCTCACAGTTTAGCCGCTATAGTTGCTTGAAAGTGAAGATTTAGTTAAGAAAATTATTTCAATGTTCAATTTGGCCAAAAATTGTAAACCACTATTGTGGGATCACCCTCTTCCTACCCTACCATTCTACAATAAATGTGTATTTTTCTCATGCTCCACATGCATCACCCCCACTCCATCAATTTCTTCTAATTTATTTGTGTTGTTACATTAGATATCTAGGATTATATTATAACTTTAGTTTCCATTAATCCCATAACCAATGTTTAGAAATGATCTAGATCACTTCTATCAAACAACAATAAATATTATAACACTTAAATCAAAACCTAGGAAACTACACAATCTCACTCCCATATTAGAAAGTTAGCTTAGTTTCATTATCATTTTCCACCATGATCAATATTTATAAGAAAATGATAATATGGCATTTCAAATTATTTTATATGAAGATTGGAAGAAATGCATTAGATGATAGGGATACTGGTCGCGCCCACAAAAGGATATGATAATCACAGTAAAACCTTTCCTAGGAATTGGACATTCCAACAGGTGACTAATATCTCTCTATGGACATTCATTTACTTGTCAAACCAGGGGACGTATACTTTAAATGGCGTGGAAAAATATATGCACTAAGAACTAGTTTCAGTCAAAACTTAGCAGAAATAAATACTTAGAAGGGAATTCTATCCACGCTACAGGAAAGGTAATGCAAAGTTCTTTTAACTCAACTATGATTTGATTAAAATAGAAACCATAACAGCTACGACTGAAACACAAACTAAGAACTGGCCTTATGTTGCAGGAACAGGCACAGGGATGGATTCTCTATGCTGCAGGAGCAATACAAGACTGAGTTTGTATGAAAACTTCAAAGATGAAAGCTAACTGAAGATCAACAGAAAATAATAGCTAACTAACTAGCTACAGATACTTACTAAGTGGGCCCCCTTAGCAAGCATCTATTGACTACACAGGTGTTGAACTCATAACTTCATCAAACTTTATTCATGAAAATAGAATGGTATACATTGCTTTGTTGATATAAACTAACAACAAATTTTGTCTCTTGTCAAACAAACTCTATTTTTCATTATCATACTGACTCTTACATGATATCTACTATATCTCTCTATCACTATGCCTCTATCTTACTCTAACTATCATCTCCCCTCTCACTCGCGTAGGAGGAGTACTTTATTTAAAATCAAGAGAGCAACTAACTAACTAACCCTATCAAAGAAAGACGTGGAAATAAAGTGTATCCCAGAATCAAGGAACAAACTTCATAAATGAATTTATCCGTTCAACCCGATTCAGAGAGAATCTAGCGCTCCACTCTTTCGAGATTGACTGCTATTAAAAATCTTTCCCAACGGTTTCGGTTAGAGAGCCTTCGTTGGAGCTTCCTCGAAGTCGTGTAGGAAATGGACTTTACTGCAAGGCCAAGATCGGCTGCGCTTGACTCGATCATTCTTCAACAACCTGCAATACAAAAGGTAACAAATGCGAAAGAAAAGGCGTATGGCACATACACAATATCCGTTCATTAATCACACATTTAAATCTATTTCATCATTCAAAAATTATATGCGATATACCAATCATTTAGGGAGTCAACAGGGTAATAAATGCAGTCAAGACAACACAATAAGCTGCATGAACATGAAAGTGTTTTGCTACAGGATATCACCATAAAAAAGTTTCAAAAGAGTTTTAAACAACCACAAATAACAAAAGTAAAGGCATTAAAAGTTCATCATAATATCCAAACTATGAGCACATTTTGGGCTCATCACTGCCCCCTACTTAGCCTAATGTTGGTCCTCCAGCATTAACTTTTCTGGTGATTTCTCTAAAATCAGTGGTTGTTGCATGACTCTGAAATGGATTTCCAAACCTATAATAAAATCCTCTGAAATCCTGGCACCTTTCATACCTTCGGTCTTCTAAATCATCATTAAGATTTGTAGCCTGGTGAGGATAAAGGGCCACATTAGCACAGGAGGTCTGAATGTCAATGGCAACCATAGTTCAAATCTCTTTTGAAGTCCCAACTGTATATATCTGCTTGATCGTTTAAGAGCTGCTGTGAAATTTAGGGGACTGTGTGGTTCTGATTTTCTTAGCCCAACAGTTAATCTTTCCCACCTTTTCTCACTTCTGGTGTATGCCAATCTCCAAAACGAATATGGTTGTGCCTGAAATTCATCATATACCTGTTTCCTGATATCAAATATCTCCTCTCTGGCTGTAATATTATTAATGCCATATGTCAAAGAAAACTAATTTTTCAACATTGCATGGGGGTTTGAACTTTGAGAGCGTAATGGAACAGACTCATTTCTCTCAGCTTCCTCATATATTTCTCATTGCCTGCCATAATTCGCTTCATTTGTTGCCCATGACATAAATGATCTCAAATGGATATCACCAATATACAGAAGAGGGTTCCATTCTATTTCAGATGGAATTAAGAAGCCATGTAAATAAAATTCACACAGAGAATTTCTTAACCAATTAGGGGTTGCCTGATATGCCTCATAAAATTCTTGAGCAGTGTGAAGTATAGGATCTTGATTTCTAGAAATTCTCATTAGTTGGAACCATAAGAACTGTTCTTTAAGGCACAGAGCATAAACTCTGGGTGGTGGTCTGCATTCCATAATCTAACTAGTTACTTTTAACATTTCATCTATTTTTTCTTTTAACTTAACAATTTCCTGCTTCTGACTTTCAATTTCCTTTTTGAATTTCTTCCTTTCTACCTCCCATAGACTTTGTTGCATGTCAGTCTAGGCTATGTGCCGGAAAGTCAAGGTTTGCAATGTAACTGTTTCCCAGTTAGCTTTGACATATTCCAGAAACTCAATTAAAAATGTCTTCTTAAACACAACAATGGCTTTAAAAGTTGTAGGGTTAAATATAGCTTCACTAGGCACATTCAATTGTTCAGTAAGTTCTTGCTCTTGCTGCAAGATGAATTCTAGTTGCTGTGGTGGAGAAGACTGTGCTTCCTTTGAAAACTGCATAGCAGCGGTAGCCAAGTCATCAAGATTTGGTAACCCTTGTTCATTATGCCATGTTTCTTTTGTCTCAACTTGTTCCTCTTCAGGAACAAATGAACTTTGTGCAGCATTTTCGGACACATTCTGAGAAACATCAAATTCAGACTCTACAGACCCTTCTGAAATAACAATAACCTCTGGTTGAGGTGAAGCAGGGGAGGTTTTACATTATTTCCTTGTGGAAACTCTTCTTGGCACTGGTGCGGCTGCAGGAGATGTTTTGGTAGCCTTCCTTTTTCTGATCTACTTAGAGGGATCTGCCCTGCCAGAGGATGATGGTGAATTGGTGTTAGCAACAAGTGTTGCTTTAAGAGAGACGGTTGCAGGGGAAGGTGCTGCAGGAGAAGAGCATTGAATTTTTTGAGAAAGAGGGTCAAACTCTGGGGTTTGTTCTGCCCTAGATGACTCACCTGCCTTTGTTTTTCCCTTCTCTTTCCTAGTGGCAAACCTAGTTTGTACCCGAGCAAAGGATTCCGGTGGGGGAGCTACAGGACCAGGTGCTATAGGAGTAGATGACCCTTGCCCTGTTCTACTGGTAGACGCAATTTCTTTCTTCTTTTTCTGAGGCCGTGGGGTAAGTACCCTAGGGGGTTATGGAATTTGCAAGCTCTTTTGGGCAATGAATTGTTGCCAGGAAAGAGGTGAGACATCTCTCAAAGAGCGTTCAATCAGTAATTTGATAAGGCCGTGGTGAGCAACAGAATTATCTTTCCCCTGTTGGATTCCGTGGGCACTTTGTTCTAAAAATTTAACAGGAAATTCAGAACATTTACAACTAACCCATGCCTCATATGACTTAATAATTTGAAATGATAAGAATGCAGGTAGGAGAAACGGCATTCACAGGTTAAATACTTGATTATGTAAGTGGCGTATTCTGAATAAGGAGGAGACAACGATACCTTCTTGCATCCCTGCTTGGAGACTTCCAAAGGTCCATTAGTGGGCATTGAAAACTCAGCCCTTGCAGTGGCAGCATCTGAAGAAAAATTTTCTTCAACGACTGGAAGCCCGGTTACTTCAGCAATTCTGTCTTCAGTTGCAACAACCGTTAGACCCCATACAGTGGCTTCCCCTTCAGAAAGGGTTCTCAAAAATTCTCCAGCAGCCTCCTCATCAAAAGCATTTAAGCTCAAGAAATAGTTTAACCATCCACAGATGCTGAATGCGTGGACTGTTTGAAGATTTTGCAATAATAATTCATGAGTTATAGGCTCATGTCGCACCAGCTGACCACCCATGCTCACAGTTTTCCTCTGAACTCAATTCCTTACTGAAAATTCAAATTCTTTGTTTCCCTTCCTGCTCTGGTTTTTCTTCTGTCGTGCCGTCACATTTCTTTCTTTTTCAAAAATGAACTTTTTGAACAAGCAGTCTTAATTGTAATTTACAAGAAAAACATGCAATAAAGAAGGACATGCGATCATATTTGGAAAGTACTAGAAGAATAATAAAGAAAGGTTATTTGCGTAGTTATGGCAGCGGCAAAAAAACAAGTTTTAAAAAGGTGGATTACCCCACCCCCTACTGAGAGTATGACATGTGTCCTCACATGTACTAAAAAAAAGAGGCAGAGATCAGGTAATAATGACCGATACATGCATAGCAGTAAATAAATAGAATAAAATAAATCAAATATGCGATAACAAAAGATATGGCGTACCTTTGATATTTGTATGTACATGTGAAGAAAGATGACAGTGTTTGCATGAGTTGACAGTTGGGAATCATATCTTAATTAAGAGTGATGCGGGCAGATGAAGTGGATGGGTGATGTAGGCAGATGAGATGAATGGATGAAATGAATGGATGAGATGGATGGATGGATGGAAGATAAAGAAGTGAGGTGGGGGCGATAAATGAGAATGGAGAAAAAGGGGTTTCCTTTTTTAAAAAAATCTTTATTATGAGCATACTTTTTCAAAATTACGGTGAAGCTACAGGAGAAAGGCTAAAGCCTTCGGCTGCAGGAAGAGTAGCGGGTGGAACCTGAATGAACTGTTGCATGAATTCTTCCTTTGATACTGGTTTATGGTACAACCGGAGTCAGTGGCCATTAACTAGCAATTTAAAATAGACTGGATCAATTGTCACCAGCTGTACAGCTCTGTTGTCGAACACATTCTCAACTTCATAGGGACCAAGCCAACGTGTTGTGAGTTTACCCTAGTTTTCTTGATATCTGGAATCATATAACAGAGCCCAATCACCAACAAAAAATTTCTTGGTTTTTATGTGTTGATCATGCCATTTCTTCTGTTGTTGTTGGACTGCTTCTGTATGCTGTAGGGCGGCTTTTCTCATTTCGTCCAAAACATTGAGCTACAGGAGACGGTCCTTCTGTGCTTCAGATATTTTCATATTGAGTTCAAGAGCTGTCCTCAAAGTTTTGTGCTCAAATTCTATGGGAAACATGGTTGTTTTCCCATAAAGTAGCTCAAAAGGTGTAAACCCAGTTGTTGTCTTCCATATAGTTATGTAGGCCCAAACTGCTTCAGGAAGTTGATTGCTCCAATCTTTTCTATGGATTTGCATTGTCTTTGTTAGGATTGCCTCAATTTCCCTATTTGTTACCTCTGCCTGACCATTGGCTTGAGGGTGATAGGGGTTGGACTTCCTATATTTGATTTTATAGTCATTCATTAATGCAGTGATCAGATTCGATGTGAACTGAGCTCCCTGATCAGTTACAAGCTCTCTGGGGACTCCAAATCTAGTGAAAATTTATTCATACAGAAATTTAGCAACCTTATTATCTCGAGCATGAGTCATAGCTTTTACCTCAACCCATTTTGTTACATAGTCCGTGCAAACTAGAATGTATGACTTTCCATTTGATGGTGGATCGATTGGTCCCACAAAATCCATTCCTCACTTATCAAAAGGGGTGACTATTACCTGTGGATATAGTGGCATTTCATCTAACTTGGTTGGTCTTCCTATATGCTGGCATCGGTCACATTTCCTTGTATAGGCCACAGCATCCTTATGTAATGTTGGCCAGTAGTATCTTGTTGTAAGAATCTTCATTGATGTTCTTTTTGCTGCAAAATTTCCCCCGCATGGTTCATCATGGCAAGCATGCAAGATATTATAAGTCTCATCTTCTCTTACACATCTTCACATTACTTGATCAGGTCCAGTATAAAACAGACAATTTGCAATCTATGAAAAGTTAAAATTTTTCTCTATTAACAATTTCTTTTCTTTTAGGGAAAAATGAGCTGGTATTCTATTTGCTGCTAGATAATTGCCAATTTCTGCATACCATGGTGTATGTGCAGCAATGGAAAATAAGTGTTCATCTGGGAACCTATCATCAATGACCTCATGTTCAACAGGTGCAGCTGATTGAAGTCTTGATAAAAAGTCAGCTACAACATTAGCTCTTCCTGGTTTGTCAATGATTGTAATGTCAAATTATTGTAATAACAGGAGCCATCTTGCCAATCTACCAGAGATGGCAGGTTTGTTCATCAGATACCTGATTGTTGCATGGTCAGTATGGACAAATATCTGATAACTTGTAACATAATGCCTAAATTTATTCAAAGCATACACTACTGTGAGCAATTCCTTTTCTGTGACAGTATAGTTGAGCTCAGGATCTTGAAGGTTCTTGCTGATAAAGTAGATGGCATGCTCAGTTGAGTTTTCTTTTTGACTTAAAACTGCTCCTATACCAAAATTAGAGGCATCAGCATGTATGTGAAAAGGCAAATTCCATTTTGGACCTTGAAGAACAGGGGCTTGAGTAAGTAAGTCTTTTAGTTGCAGGAAGGATTTTTCATAGGCGTCTATCCACTCAAATTGAGAATCCTTAGTTAACAAGACATAAAGTGGGCTGACAATTTTACTGAAATCTTTTATAAACCTTCTATAATACCTTGCATGGCCAAGGAAACTTCTGACATCTTTTTGTTTTGCAGGAGTTTATAAATTTAGAATAACTTCAATTTTGTCAACCTGAATTCCATTTTCTGAAATATGATGACCTAGAACAATACCTTCTTCTATCATTAGAAAACACTTTTCATTGTTTAGAGACAAATTTTGCTCTCTACACCTTTTCAATACCTTTTCTAAATTCACCAGTGCTTCTTCAAATGTGACTCCATAGGTAGTGAAATCATCCATATAAATCTCCATATAGTCATGAGATATATCAGCAAAGATACTAATTACTGCTCTCTGCAATGTTGCTAGCACATTGCATAGACCAAAAGGAAAAACTGAGTAAGCAAATGTTCCCCATGGATAGGTAAAAGTGGTCTTATCTTGATCCTCAGGGGCAATTTTTATCTGATTGTACCCACTGTAACCATCCAAAAAGGAAAAATATCTTTTGCTAGACAGTGAGTCTAGTACTTGGTCTACAAAAGGTAGTGGAAAGTGATCTTTTTTAGTGGCATTGTTCAATTCTCTGTAATATACACACACTCTCCATTTTTCACCTTTCTTGGGAATAATAACTAATGGAGAAACCCATTGACTGTCAGAGATTGGGTAAATAAAACTAGCATCAAGCAACTTTTGAAGTTCATTTTTCACTATTTCTCTAAGTGCTGGATTTACTCTTCTTTGAAGTTGTCTGACTGGTAAACAATATTCTTTGATATATATCCTGTGAGTACAAACTCGAGGATCTATTCCTTGCATGTCCCCATATTCCCATGCAAAAGCTTTATGCTAATCTTGTAGCATTTTTAATAAGTCAGCCTGTTGAGATTGTGACAGCTTGTTATTGATATTCAAACAGTGACCTAGAGACAATTCTATCTGCTTAATGAGATTACTCATAGAATCTATAGGTGATGTTTGTACCTCTTGTGGAAGCAAGTGATGAAAATTTGCTAGAAGTTTAGGTAGTGAACTCTCAAAATTTAGTTGCTGCAGGAAACATTGTAGATGGCTGCCACTTTGATCAAATGAACTACCCGTATCAGAGTTGAACTGTAGAATTTGAAAAAGCAAAGCATCTTCACTCTGAAGTTGTGAGAATGGATCATTTTGAAGCATAATTAATTGAGCCAAGGAATTGGCTTCTTCAGTTTCTTCCCCCATATCTGGCCAAACAAGTTGGGACAAATCTGGTTGAGGTCTAGCAGGCGGATACAAAGCCATTTTTTTTGTGGACTGTCCATCAGAAATGGTCATATCTCCAGAATGGCATCCTATAAAAGCATCAGCAGTTGCTAACCATGGTCTACCAAGGATAACTGGATACCCTCATAAAGTTGCCTTAACTGATAATATTGTGAAATCAGATGGATACTCCCAAGATTCAAGAGTGAGAATTACATCTTCCACCATCCCATCAAGTTTAATTGTGGAGCTATCTGCAAGCTACAGAACTGTGGGTGTAGACCTAATGTTTGAAATGTTCAAGGAGTCCATAGTATGCTTTTTCATGACATTAATGGCAGCACCTAAGTCGATCAAAATATTTTTTACAATCTGGTCATTTATATGTATCTGCACTACAGGACTTCCAGGGTCAATATACTTTGGAATTATTGCATTTCTCAACATTATATCAGCCAATTTCCCTAAGACATAAATTGTTTGAGGATCCTTTTTCTTTCATCCAGGCTTCTTTAAACAGGCCTCTTTAATAGTTTTCCAAAAATGGGAACATATTTAATAGCCTGAAATAAGGGAATTTGAATTTATACATTTTTTAGCTGATCCAGAATATCAAAAGTGGGTTCTTCCATGGATTTAAATGCAGTACTTTGCAACCTCTGAGGAAAAGGTGGTTTGTCTTGACTTTGCAAAACAAGCTCCTTAGAAACCGTATCAGGTATAGGCATATGCTCAGTAGGATCAGCAGGTGCAGTAGATTCTTCAAGGGGAGAATCTGGTATTTCAGTAATTAGAGGGGGTTTTGGAGCAGGTAAAGTGGTTCTAGACCTCAAATGGATGTCATTAATGTCTAAGGCATAAGCTTGATATTGGTTGGCTTCGGAAAAATACGTAGGCTGTTGTGGCTACTGCTGTTGCCTATTATTAGGATTTGGCAATGGCTAGGCAGGCATAGGCGTTTGTTTTGGAGGTCTAGTATTTGTGGCAGTTGCTGCAAGAGGTGGCATAAGGGCTTGTGGTTGCGTTTGTGGAAGCTACAGGAATCCAGAGGACTGGTTTTACCATTGCTGAGGACCTCTCCATTGAGGATTTTGCTACCAATTACCTAAAGGTGGGGTCCATTGTCCTTATAGCTGCTGCCAATCTCCTTGAGGAGATTGTCATTGCAGGGTCTGATAATTAGGCCAACTTGGTTGAGGTGGATTCCAAGGTGGTGGTGGCCCATATGCAGGTTGTCATTGGTTATTATAGCCAGAATAAGGATTACCAAAAGTTAGAGGATCTTGAGGCATACCTTGTCTTTGAGCCCATGGTCTCCTTTGTGCAACAAAGAACACTTGATCATCTTCACCTTCTACTGGTTTGAAGTCAGTAGGTAGTTGCCTTGCTTCCAAATTAGCCACCATCTTGCATCTGCAGTCATGCTTCTTCTGTCTGCAATATGGACAGAACTCGGCCAAAACTACCTCAGCTTCCTCATGTTTCTTCCGAGCTTGCATAGTGTCCAGTTGTGTAGCCATATTATTAATGATGTCCTGCTTGAAGTCAGACAGCAAATTTGTTATCTCCATCCGAGAAACTCCACCAGAAGAAGACTTCCCCACTGTAGCATGATGACCTCGACCTTTCTTAACTATTGCTCGAGAGTAGTTAAGACATATTTTCTTTATATCATCCTAAGACAGTTGGGCTATATCACCTCCTCCCATCAAGTCCAGGGCGTCTATACATGCATCACTGATTCCCCTTAGAAAGAGTAGTTTCTGAGAGTCCTCGTTGAGAGTATGGTTTGAGTTCCTCTTTAGTGAAAACAAGAACCTTGAAATATAATCTTCTATACTTTCATCCTTCTTCTGCTGAATTTGAAATATGTCATCTCCTTTACTGGCACTCTTACAATATTCCTTATACTTCTCAAAGAATTTTGTCTACATGGCTGCCCAACTATCAACAACACCTCTTCCCAGACTCATGAACCATCTGAGAGCTCCCTCCTTCAAGGTGGAAGGAAATAACTTCATCTTATGGGCATCTGTATTGTAGTCATAACTATGACAGAGGACATCAAACTCAAACAGAAAAGTTTCAGGGTCCTTTGTGACTAGGCCATAGAATTTTGGAAGTAGTGAAGAAGGTATATTCTTAAGATTGTCAGTATCTCGTTGGGGAACAATGGGAAACTCAAAAGCAGGAGGTCGATTATTTTCCATGTTTGCTTGCTAGAATAACAGAGCGAATGGATTTTCCTCAGGTTCGTTGCTAGTTGGGTCAAATGGTAGTTCAACAAATAAGTTTTCAGGGAGGAACCTTCCCAGTGCGTCTCTTCTTCTTCTATGCATGCAATACAATGAATGGTGGTTTGAAAGATTTTGAAAATTTTTTACTAACAAACTAAACTAATACTAAAAATGACTTCTGACAAATCCTTAGCTTAACGCCATCCCCGGCAATGGCGCCAAAAATGGTCGCGCCCACAAAAGGATATGATAATCATAGTAAAACCTTTCCTGGGAATTAGACATTCCAACAGGTGACTAATATCTCTCTATGGACGTTCATTTACTTGTCAAACCAGGGGACGTATACTTTAAATAGGGCGGCAAAATATATGCACTAAGAACTAGTTTTAGTCAAAACTTAGTAGAAATAAATACTTAGAAGGGAATTCTATCCACGCTGCAGGAAAGGTAATGCAAAGTTCTTTTAACTCAACTATGATTTGATTAAAACAGAAACCATAACAACTACGACTAAAACACAAACTAAGAACTGGCCTTATGTTGCAGAAACAGGCACAGGGATGGATTCTCTATGCTGCAGGAGCAATACAAAACTGAGTTTGTATGAAAACTTCAAAGATGAAAGCTAACTGAAGATCAACAGAAAAGAACAGCTAACTAACTAGCTACAGATACTTACTAAGTGGGCCCCCTTCGTAAGCATCTACTGACTACACAAGTGCTGAACTCAGAACTTCATCAAACTTTATTCATGAAAACATAATGGTATACATTGCTTTGTTGATATAAACTAACAACAAATTTTGTCTCTTGTCAAACAAACTTTGCTTTTCATTATCATACTGACTCTTACATGATATCTGCTATATCTCTCTATCACTATGCTTCTATCTTACTCTAACTGTCATCTCCCCTCTCACTCGCGTAGGAGGAGTACTTTATTTAAAATCAGGAGAGCAACTAACTAACTAACCCTATCAAAGAAAGACGTGGAAATAAAGTGTATCCCAGAATCAAGGAACAAACTTCATAAATGAATTTATCTGTTCTACCTGATTCGGAGAGAATCTAGCGCTCCACTCTTTCCAGATTGACTGCTATTAAAAATCTTTCCCAACGGTTTCAGTCAGAGAGCCTTCGCTGGAGCTTCCTCGAAGTCATGCAGGAAATGGACTTTACTGCAAGGCCGAGATCAGTTGCACTTGACTCGATCATTCTTCAACAACCTGTGATACAAAAGGTAACAGATGTGAAAGAAAAGGCGTATGGCACATACACAATATCCGTTCATTAATCACACATTTAAATCTATTTCATCATTCAAAAACTATATGTGATATACCAATCATTTAGGGAGTCAACGGGGTAATAAATGCAGTCAAGACAACACAATAAGCTACAGGAACATGAAAGTGTTTTGCTACAGGATATCCCCATAAAAAGGTTTCAAAAGAGTTTTAAACAACCACGAATAACAAAAGTAAAGGTATTAAAAGTTCATCATAATATCCAAACTATGAGCACATTTTGGGCTCATCAAATACCATTGCTTAACACCTTAAAATTCTCCTCATCAAATACTCTATGAGAGCTTCTAAACTAAGTCTAAGAGATTGTTCTCTTATGTAATTTTGTATCATCATCTATTGTTTTTCCAAGATATTAATAATAATTTTATAATTGTACCACCGTAAATTGTCACCCTTGAAAATTTCACTCTATGTCCCCCCCTTAAATTATTGGACCTAATTAAGCTCCTAATTCCCTAAATTATGCATTTTGAGGCCCATATTGACCATTTCTCAATAGATTGCAAGAATTAAAAAAATGCATCCAATTGATATTTTCTCCTGACACTTAATGTCCCAAAAAATAGGGTCAGGACCCATTCACCCTAGGGCGAATAAGTCCTCTTATTTTGCTAGGACCCAATTTTGGATATGTCAGAATGGGCATTTTAACATTCAAAACCCAACTTGAAAAGGTCAACTATTAGGATATAATTTTCAAGAAATTGGATAAATGGCTATAAATACCTAGTCTTTTCACCATTTGAGAGCTATCTAGCAAGAAGAGATATTTTATGAGCAAGAGTTATCATCAAGAGTAGGTCAAGAGTAGCATTTTAGTGATTTATAGTAGCAATTCAAGATCCAAACATCATATCAAAGTGTATGTAAGTTCATGTGGTTTTATTATCATTGTTTTGTGAAGGATAACCCCTATTGTAGGTCTTCAAATCATTCAAGCAAATCAAGAAAGCAAGATCCAAGACCTTGAAGTGATGTGCATGACTTCAGTCATTCAAGGAATCCATTGAAGGGTGGTGAGTTGCAACACTTTATGATTTCATCATTCCTTCATATTCATTATCATTTGATCATTAGCATTGCCATTGTGGAAGTAGAAACACTTACATGGGATTTGAATGAGGAAATCCCCTAAATGGACCAACATTTTCCCTCTCTTTGAATGTGCAGGTTTTAGGTTTGAAGAGGATTGAAGAAAGATTGAAGACAAGTTGTCCATTGTTCCATTTAAAACCCCAAATCTTGTCAAGCCATAGAAACTCATCTACAGAATTATTTGATAGTATTTTAACAACTTTGCAATTGAAAATGAGAGTCTCAGATCTACCACCAGAGGACCACAAAAGTTGAGCAAGACACCCTTACAAAGAATCATACGCCCTTAGGTATATAAGTCCTCCTATGCACACTGAAAATACTTTTTCTTTGTATGTACACAATCCTCTACACTTCCCAAATCCACCTACAATTGATTGTTTATATTTATCAGTTATCAAATTCTTGCAATCTTAGTATTCAAGAACATAGTCTAATTAGGGTAATCATAGTAAATCAAGTCCAATCACCCAATTGATGGAGATCCAGTTCTGATTGGATCACCTTCACGGTTGAAAGTTAATCTATACACCTTGTTGATCTTCATCTCAATGAAACCCTAGGAAAAGGCCTTGAATCTTATTGTTCTAAGCACTTAGGACTTAGGATCACCTTTTTTTTTGCTTCAATAATCATCTCTTTATATGCAAGGAATCCACACCCTAAAGGGCACACAATATATTGAGAGGGGGTGTTGAATTAGTATATCTCAATTTTTACTAAATTTAAACTTCAAGCATAGACCTTAAAATATCAATGTTTCTCTTAACAAATCTTCATAATGATACAACTGTTAAGAAAAAAAAGTAACATATACTTCTACACCATGAACACCAAATATATGTGGAAACCCAAGATGGGAAAAGCAACAGTAAGAAAAGTTGCTTGGATCTACTATCCAAATCCAGCCTCACAAAGAAAGAATATAATAAGGAATTTACAATATGAAGTAGGAACTAGCCTACTAGAGACATAAATCCCCAATTGTATTTGCAGGAACCAACCTATAGGAGACACCAATCACCTAAACCAAGATCTGAGAACCAACTCAACTAGTGAGACACCAATCCCACTAGAATACATAATAATAAATGTAAACCTTCAAGGTTGAATACTAAAATCTCTTATAATCTAAAAAACATCAAAACTCTTCCATATAGTGCATATGATCTTCTAATAATGGTGCACAATTATTGGAATGCAACTCACATTACATCACTCTGATATTTACATTAAAACCCCTAATCACCTAGCATTGCATCAACTCAAAGACCTTAGGATTGATCCTAGACAACTATATATATGCATTACAATTACAATTGCATTCATATGTCAGTCTACAATAAATATTGTTGCATCTGCAAGTTGGCCACAACATAACCCTTAATCAAAAGTATAATAGGCTAGGTCCAATAGCCCACATGCTACATCGCAAGAAGGAACATACCTTGTGTTTTTCAATGAGGGCCTATCTAGTCCCAATGATCATCCACATGCTACATCTAGACAGCTCGCGCTACAAACCTCTACTGCATCAATCTGGAACAGCGGCCCACCTAATAACCTTTCACAGTGACCCTCCTATCACTTCAAAACATACTTTCCACTACACACCATCTCTGAAAACTCTGGATCATGATAAAACATGTGTAGACATACTCTCCATTCAAGCTGTAGGCCATAACACACAACTGAGAAGTAATATGGATCATATCATCCTACCAAAGTAAACATATAAACTTTCTAGATCATTCTGGATCATGCTTCCAAATCACTTCCACCAACATGAAAGGATATAAGATGATATTATAGTCATACTCCAACTAATACTGCAACTTGTTACTAAATTCCCGAAACACAAATGCACAAAGAACATTCTAGACAACACCTTTCTAGATACCATCACAATAATAATAGAACTGAATAACACCTTCGACATCAATGACAACCTTTTTCCAATACATCCAAATGGACAAGGAGATCATGGAAGCCACATTTATTGAATTTCTTCTCTTTGGCGAAATAAACAAATTGTCAAAAAACCTTACTAAAATATTACATCTTTCACATAAATAATTTATGGCTTCTTAAATAAAAATAACATTAAATCTGAGTTGGGATCAATGATGTTGATTATTGGCTCATCAAAACCCATGTTACATAATTTTTTCACAAATCATTATTTTAAATAGATATATTGATTTCCTTATTAACTTTTCTCACATATATTATAACAATTTCCGCCATTACACTATTTTTTATTAGTAATGTACCTTGTTCATAATAATTAAAACATCCATTACCATTATCTACCTTAAACATTACAATACATAAATTATTACTAAACTATCACAAAACTAAAATATATTAAATATCTTAATATCAATGACACAATCTACTAATAACTCATTAACAACACATTTGACCAAGAATTAAATATTCACACTAAATCCCTACAAAATTAGTTCACCTATCAAAATGTATCTAGCTCTAACATGAAACCACAACTACTAGTTTTAAGGGCTCAAAACATTTGTTAAACAATCTTCATATACAAAAGTGGTCATACTCTTCATCAGCCCTAAAATAGAAAAGAAAATAGTTTCCATAATGTTACTAGAATAGCTCACAAAAAAATCAGATACAAAATACATAAAATATTTACATACGAATAAAACAAGGGTAAAAATCTTATAAGATTTGGTATCAATTTCCATGATACGATCCATTGGAATACATGGTGGATAATTGTGGCCCTTCATCCACTAATCCTTTTATTGCTTTCCCAAGTGTAATACACAATATGATCCTCTTCAGAATATTCATGATAGCTTCTGAACTTCACTATCTCCGAGAATGGGGACAAACATGGAAGATCCAACGAAATGCACAGTAACAAAGGTTGTGGTATAGAATGACAGAACATTGGAACAACAAAACGCATTATTACAAGGAAGATACCATGGAAAGCAATTATGATAGTATGAAAAAGACACTACCGTTGATGGCTTGACAGGTTACCACACCATACCCCACAAGCAAATTGCAATTGGTAAAGTATCCCTTCATAATAAATAAGTCTAGGACGTTCCTCATCATCAAAGCATAAACAAGGAGCAAGATTGGTCTAATCGTTTGCATCAACATAAAGTTGCATATCCACCACCTACTCCAAAGAATATAGTGTGCATTGCTTTATTCTTATTTTTTTATTTATTGATATTTGTCCTGGAGTATAGGACAAATCAGTACACGTAATTCTATTACCCATTAAAGAGAGTCTACTTTAGGGTTATATATATCACACATTAGGTAAGATGGGTAATATCAGAATGCAGCGTTGAATTGAGAAACATTACCCATCTGTTTTGTATTCTGCTTCTTGGAGCTGTTCTTGTTTTTGTCTAAGTTAAGGATGATTTGTAACAGCTAGTGTGAATTTATATTCTGTTCTGACAGCTGATTGACTGCCTTTTATATTGTACTCATTCTTTTGCTTGTTTCGATAAAAAAAAAAAAAGGCGCAAGTATGAGAAACATTACAGCTTCTCATAATTACAGTCATCCTTCAGTATGGCGCTGGCCAGTTCCATATTTGATGGGAGGAATGTTGTGCATGATTGTTCTGATAGTGATTGCTTTGATCATTCTTGCATACTCCTCCTGGAGAAACCCAGATAGTGCTCAAGAAGATAACAGTGGCACAAGTGATACAAATTCTGATCAGAAGAATGAAATGATGAAGAATGTATTATATTCTTCAGAGGATGATAAAGAGGAGAGAGTGATTGTGATTATGGCAGGTGAAGACAACCCAACCTTCATTGCCAAGCCCACTTCTGTGCCTGTTGCAGACAACATGAAAACAAGTTAGCAGATGATGGAGAGAGCATGTTTCTTTGTACTATTGTTCTGGTTTCTCAGATCATTTTTGTGTGTACAGTAGATCATAAAGTATATATTCAAGCAATCAAGGTTAATAATATGTACAGGATTGAAAAGATTTGTCGGTTCAGTCTATATCTTACTGTTTATCTGATGCTTTCAGTGTATGTGCTTCCAGGATAAAGTATGACATGATATAGGATTATAATTATATGGCACTGTTTTTAACTTTCCCATTGTGTTGTCTCTACTGTTGGAATGAATGGATTGGGTGTTGATAATTAAGTGGAAAGTAATATATTCCAACGGAGTGGGTATTGATAATTAAGTGGAAGGTAATATAGCACTAATCTGCTAATGAGAAAGACAAATTTCGAGAGTATAAAATCCTTAGTGGAAGTGGGTGGTGGCATTATTTATTGAGCAAGAAATCAGATTGGCTATATGATGCAAGTCCCATCATTCTTTATTGAGGGGTTTAGTATAGACAATGAAATAAAGTAATTTACATTAGTTTATATTGTAATTTAGGCAAGTAGTTAATTTAAATAAAGAGCTGAATGAATTTGATGATAAAAGAGAGGATTAAGATGTCTTTTAGTTTTATTTGTTGTTATTGGGTAGTTGATAGTTCATGTTTCTATATTAATTGTGATTAATAATTGAAGTTTATCTTTTGAAATTGGATCAATGTTACATATATTTTTATAGATCTGTTTAAAATGTTCTTTTTACTATTAGATAGGATCTAGTGTAGTTTTCTTCCTGTGGTATGATTATTCTATTGTGCATTTCTTCTCTTGCACATGTGTATAATGTATTTGAAGGTGAGTGATGCTGAGAAGCACTTTGGGGAGACTAAGTGTGTGTGTAAATGGAAAGTATGAAATTTTCTTGGTGATTAGTCAATCTCTATTGTTAATGAACAAGTGCAAATAAACTCAATAAAAAATAGATGTTTAGATGAAAAATGGTAGTGTAATATTGGTTATGTAGGTTTTGAGTTGATGCTTGGTCTCTATTTGGTGTAGTGCAAATGAGATTTGATTGATTGACTTAACAATAAACTAATGGCCTAAGACTTTCCTTTTGATAGAAGATCATTGTTGATTGATTCAAGTATTTGACACATAAGGAAATGGATAATACTCAAATTATTTGAAAATGTCAAGTCAAAAAAATTAGAAAAGAGGTTTGGAGTAAGAGGACAAGGTCACAAGGGTGTTCCTATCTAGCGGATAGATTAATGCATACCTTCAAGTCCAAGGAACAAGAATAGATATAGAGAGATTTGGTTAGGACCATTTACGATTGAAAATAGGTTGGAATAAGTTAGTGAATTTTAGGTTTGGGTTAGTGTATACACAAAATAAGACTAATTAAGCATTAGGAAATTGATTTATGTAAAAACCCCAATAAACTTATATGACAAATCTAAAAATTACTTTAAAATATTAAAATTCTAAGTTCATTTTAAACTTAGAAAACAATTTTTGATTTTGGAAATTTTGCTCCAAGAAGTTTTGGGTTCTTCAAGAATGTTAGAGAATTAATTAATTTATGTTATTTTAACCATTAAAAAAAACTAACCCAATTTTTAATCATTCAATAGCAGTAACCTGTAGAGCTTATCAAGTTGATGATTTACTACAAAGAGAATGAGCACAAATAGTCAATTTCTACAAACAAGTGATGAGATCTTCACACACAAAATTAGAGAAATATTTTCCTGATCTATTTTTTAATACAAAGGACATATATACAACAAATAGCTATAGAAAATTGAAATTAAACTTTCATAAAGCACAAAAAATAAGATATTTACAATGCCCCAAATTTGGTAATTTTGTCACTAGAATGCAAATAACTTCCCATAATTTGAAAGAGGTGACTTAGAAGCCCTTATGAATAGAAAGTTACTATTGTACAACACTTACAGTAACAAACAACACAACACAAAATATCTATAAATCACTCCACACAACAAAGCACCTAAAAACCTATAAATAAATACATTAAAGTATACAAACATCTCTAATCAGCTCCACTACAACCTTTGAATGAGATTGCTCTCCTAGATTAATATAAATAATGGAAAGAGAACAAAGAGTGGGCTCCTTAGAAAGAACATTAGCCACAACGTTTTTCTTTCTTTATATATACTCTATGTCAAAATTATATGCTTGTAATAGATGATCATTCAAATCTCTTTGACTCAAAAATAATTTTAAAATATTATGATCAATTTTCACAAAAAAATCTACCACAAATGAGATATTATATATTTTTTTGCAATGCATGTATAATACCCAAAAATGAGCTATAACATAAATAGAGTATACTCTTTCCAAATTATTTAGTTTTTTGCGTTCAAATGCTATGAGATGTCCCTTTTGAGTTAGTAAAACCCCAATACCTCCTCTTGGTGCATCACATTCTACAAAAAATGGTGATAAAAAATTAGTAATTATAAGTACAAGACATGAGCTCATTACCTCTTTAATTTTTTAAAAAGTTACTAGAGTATATTCAATCCATTCAAAGGCTCTATATTTTAAAATCTATTAAGGTACAAAAAAATTGAGAAAAAAACTTTAATAAACCTCTTATAATTGTTGGTGTGAATTAATGTCTTGTACATAGCTAATTCATTCACTAGGTAATTAGGGGGTCACATATTCACATGATTAAGTTTACTTAAGATAAAAGATTCCTTCTAGAAGTTTTAGTTGTCATATCTAGACTTTATCTTATCCTAGGTAGTTATAAGTTAATTATCACATGTTATAGGATTAAGGCACTTGTCATAATCTCAAGTCTAATATTATCTCTCTACCTTGCCTTTATAAGTAAGGCATCTCATGTACATTTGCATATTCAACCATTATTCAATATTGCATTGTTGAAGCAAGCATTCTTGCTATTTTCTCTCTTGTGGAAGATAATTTTGGTCTAGCAACTATTCCTAGGGGTGTTGGGGAGTCACCATTAACTCCCACATGGTATCAGAGCTCCAGTGTTACAAATTCCTTCCCAGATTCGAGGGTTTCATGTTGGCTTGAAGTTTTTGATAGGTGCATTTTGGGGTTTCAAGTACCTCATGGTTGAATCCAAGGTGTTGAAGAAAGTCAGGTTTTTCTTTCATTTTTTCAAAATTGGTTATGTTTTGGATGATCTATGAGGGTTTGAAAAAGTGTGAAGATTAGCTGATCCAATAGGTCACTAATTTTTCGGAGCGCTTTGGGCCCAGATCGGCATCACCATTGCGCTCAAGAGGTTGATCAAACAAATTTTGACTGTGAGTTCATCCATTTGAACGATAAATTTTTTTTTGAGTCAAAAAAAATTGTCTGGACAAGACGTATGGCCCCAAGTTGTCATTATTATTTTGCAGAAAAAATATTTAAAAATAATATTTTGCGTTTTAAAAAATTCTGAGCATTTTTATATATTTTGGGGGAAATTATAGTTTTTGGGAAAATTTATTGTAAAGGGATTTATCAATTTTTTTGGTTGGCATTTTTGGATATTCTATGGCATATTCCACTTGCGTAGTGTTTTCGTAGGTCTGAGTATGGTCTACGTCATCCTGTACAACACCTGCATCACCTGATCTGCCACAACGACATCAAATCGACGATATGAAATAAAGTTTTGTGGGATGCAAAATATTCTCTGTATATTATCTGCAAGTCACTTCCCAATCACTGGTCGCTATCAGTAACATCAGCGGGTATGGTGGCCACATCATAGTTATCATAAGTTTATTTTATAAATACAAAATTTGTTTTATGTTTTAACACCCGCTGACCTTGGTGTATAATTTTTTTTGTATTTATTAAAAACTTTGTATTAAAATCTTTGTATAGAACATCGACCATGTACTATGTATAGCTCGCAATTAGGCCGACCATGTGATTTTTTGACCGGTGGTAAAATATTTTTTTTTAAACCTCTTTACCACTTGGTCATATGGAGGATCATACTTTTTTCCCCCAAGCACTAAAATTTTGTGCCAAATTAGTCTACCTATACCTCTGTTTGCCCCCATAGGTCCTAAACTAGGCATTTTTTTCAAATTGTCATAACTTTCACCCATGGAGGAAAAAATTTTGAAACGAAATATCGTCGGAAAGTTGGAAGTATCAATTTTTTAGTGGTATAGGTGTTTTGCAGAAATTTTTCAATTTAGTGTCATTTTTTATGTTTGAAGTCAAATCTTATATTTTGGCTCTCGAGCTCACAACTTTTTTCCATGATCTTTGATTTTCACGATTCTTGTGGCATTCAAAAGGTATTGAGGAGATCTATCCAGCCAACCATGCACTTTTTCCTAATTTTGTCCTAGGTACATTGTGATTTCATATTTTTCCTGGGGTGCGTCTGCTAAAAGGTACTTGAATATTTTGGTAGTTGGGAAAATGTTGTTTTGATCATTGTACTTCATTTCAACTCTATTGTATATCTTGATCTCATATTGTATCATTTGAGAAGTGTATTATTATTGTAATCATGGGTTATTCAACTCATCCTTCTATAATAGTTTTGATTAGGGATAATTATGAGTCACAGCAAAAAGGAATAATAACACATTGTAAGTGGCTCAAAATTTTGCCACATCTTTATGGACTCATACCTAAACTAGAAACAACATATAGGAAATCATTTTGGGGTAATAAGAATGATCATATAATAGGATTGATTGGTTCTACTCTTAGTGCAAGCATCTTCAATGACACCTATCATAAGACCTCCTCAAATGTCGCATGCCCTTGCACAATTTGGACCAAATTTTGGGAGAATTTTTGAGATCCACACAAGCCTAAATTCCCAGATGATCCTACTTCAGATTGCCTCATTCCACTTGATGATGTTGACAACATACCCTATTATCCACACAAGACTTCTTTTCTAGCTCCTATTTCTCTAGTTGATATCACACATTCATCTTCTATTGATGAGTCATTGAGTACTACCAGTGATTCATTGCAACGGGTATTTGTTAGTCTTCCTTATTGGGATTCCTATTTAATAGACATTGCTTCATAGTTTATGGAGTGACTTCACATTTTAGATTTGGAGGACCAATTTGAGGGTTTATCTCTCCTATTTGATGATAGTCCTGGATCAACTATTATCACTTCATGTTTTTCTTTGGAACTTGTTCAAGATCAGTTTCCATTTGTTTCTGGTTTGTCATTTTTTTTTGTGATTGGGCATGTACCTAATTGGATTGTGGCATCATCATCATCCAAGAACCTAGCAACACATGAGTAGATTTCAGAGACACAATCTTCATACATATGGATTCCTCTTCCTTCCAATTCCTATCTAGAATGGGAAGCTTTCCTGCATTTGTACTTGGTGCAACTTCTTCCCAAGGGAAGAAACATTATTTGTAGGAATTGGATTATATTTTTTCTTCAGACATTAACTATATTTTCAGGTGATCACACATTATCGTGGGATCTCTTGTCTCTCTTTTTCCCTCTTATGGGGGTTCATTGGTTGTATATACATGATGGATGTAGTCCTTGGGGGGTATCACTGAATCCTTTATACATCATGTTGTTTTTTTTTGTTTTCTCTCTTTTGGAGAGGAGTTTTGTCCCATTAGATTTTATCTTCTCTGCTTGTGAGAGATTTATTGCATTTTCATTTTCTTTGTAAATGGGTACACCTAACATAGCCTAGTATTCAGGACCCATCTTCATCTTCATCTTTGCATAGTTTTCATAATAAGCTTCTCCCTAAGTTGCACTTAGGGGGTGTTGGTGTGAATTAATCTCTTGTACCTAGCTAATTCATTCACTAGGTAATTAGGGGACATATTCATATGATTTACTTAGGATAAAAGATTCCTTCTAGAAGTCTTAGTTGTCATGTCTAGACTTTAGCTTATCCTAGGTAGTTATGAGTTAGTTGTCACATGTTATAGGATTACTTGACACTTGTCATGATCTTGTCTAATCCTATCTCTCTAACTTGCCTTTATAAGCAATGCATCTCATGTACATTTGCATATTCAACCATTATTCAATTTTGCATTATTGAAGCAAGCATTCTTGTCATTTTCTCTCTTTTGGAAGATGTTTTGGTCTAGCAACTTCTCCTAGGGGTGTTGGGGAGTCACCATTAACTCCCACAATAATTGCATAACCTAAATAATCCTCTCATTTATATTAGTGAGGTAGGAGAGAGACAATCTAGAATATCTTGGATCTTTTGTTGATCCATTTGTATAACATTCTCACTTATGATATGATCCAAATACAAAATATATATTAACCCAAATTCACATTTAGAATATTTTGCATAAAATATTTTTTCTCTAAGATGTCCAATATTGTATGCAAGTGCTTCAAATTTTTTCCCATATCTTATTGTAAATAAAAATATCATCAAATAAAAATAACAAAAAAAAAATCAAATTCTTTCTAAATACCTAATTCATACATGACTAAAAGATAGCTAAAGAATTTATAAGTCTAAATGGCATGACTAAAAACTCAAAGTGGCCAAAATGACACTTAAATGTTATTTTTTGTGCATATTCATCCCTCACATGAATCTAATAGTAACCTGGCCTCAAATCAATATTTTAAAAATAGACATCCCCAAGCAACTCATCTATCAATTCATTAATCTTAGGAATAAAAAAATAACTATTTATAGTCCTCTTATTTAAAGTGCTATAATCAACACATTCATGCATTATACTATCTTTATTTTTTAGTAGAACCATTGAGATGCAAATGGACTAGAAATTGGTCTTATGTGTAACATTTCTAAAAGTTCCTTGATAGTCTTTCCAGCCTCTACTTTGTAACCTATTGGAAGGTACTATGGCATTTTTATAATAGGTTTCATAATTGGTTCCAGCTATAATTTTTTGGAAACCTCTAACTGGTGGTAGACCTAGAGGTAAGTCATTAATCACCACACTATTATTGTTTATTGTTTATGAGTATCCATATGAAGATATTTTTACTTACCCATAGATTTTTTTGAATACATCACAACATTTAAATTTCTACCAAAGCTACATAGCCCCTTTTGAAATTCCTCTTCATTATATTTTTGAAACTACCACCCATGGTGACCCATTAGAGATCCCTCTAAGAACCACTTATTTTCCTTCTAAGCTTAACATAAGTTCCATAGAATAATAATTTTGTGAAAATGATCTAGATAATGCAACCATTGAACACCCAACACAATATTAATTTATTCTAATCCCACAACATAAAAATCATCATATACCTTATGGTCTCCAAGAGTTGGATAAAGTTGTCAAATTATCCTAGTGCAAGGAATGGTAAATCCATTGGAAAGGAAATGGTGACATGAAAAACTTCAAATTATTCTATTTTGGATCTTCTCCTAATAGCATGGCCTTGACTAATAACTTTTTTGGTAGCCTTTCTACCAATAAGTAGTAAATATCTTTGACCAACTAGTGCTCCACAAACTCTAAATGTATGATATGTGTTCATGTTGAACACTACCAGAGATTGAGAGGGGGGGAAGAATCAATCTACATAATAACTTAACCTCTTTTGGAACTTAAAATTTTTAGCACAACTCAAACTCCTTTAGCAGATGAAGATAGAACCTTAAGCATAATAGAATGTAGCAATTTGAACATTTATCAACTTTGGAAAACTTTACTAATGAAAGATATGGCAATAATCAAATTAGTAGCAAAGAGAAGGAAATAGAGAACACACATGCACAAGGAGAACACTAGATTTATGTGGAAAACCCAATGGGTAAAACCATGGTGAGAATTAAATCACAATATAAGGCTTACTACCAAAATGACTTGTAGGAAGGCTCACTACCTTAAAGCAAGATACAGAGGACTTGTTAAACTAAAGACAACATGACTTAAGGAGCAAGATATGGAGGACTTGTTGAACTGATGAAAACATGACTTTAGGATGCAAGATACAAGGGCCTTATGAGACTCACTATCACAGAGCAAGATACAATATGATTTAGAGAGAATTACAATGATTTTCCAACACTCTATTGACTAAGGCATTACTTAACACAATTGATCTTTCCTTTCACAACCTTTAGCACTATCTCTACTGGATATTCAATACAATACACATGCATACACTTATTCATACTTGTACACTTTTCCACACACTTGCATCTAAAATGATCTTACATTTATATCTACCGCAACAATTCAATTCTTCAAAATTAGGTCATCCAGGAAGAGAATAAACAATGAATTCCACTAGTCGGCCACCAAAAATATAATGCGGTCTTATCCCTAAGATAGAGAGGACCAAAAAAATTCTTAGCACTTATTTTAATGTGATCTAATACCATCTACACATAGGCACACATCAACCTAAGTCGGTATTGAGGAAACGTGTGGATGAAACATTAAAGCGCATAACTAGTTGGCCCATAAACACTCTTTTAATTGAAATTACTTGATGTAGTACCCAAAATGATAGGCCAAGTCCCAAAGCTATCATAACACATCTTCCATTGTTGGCGTAGCAACCCAAGCACACGATCCAAGCAAAGGAACTAGCCCTATCATCTAGATATCCATAAAAGACCAAGAAATCCAACTCAAGACATAATACAGAACCAAATCAGCCAATTAGAAGCATGTGGATCACATGGGGATGTTCATTGAATATCTAAAAATACCTTCATACATTTATTTCATACTGGCATACCATCTACAACCACCGTATATCAAATAGGTACAAAACAGTTTATTTAGGAAGCACAAAATGCATAGACAAGAGATATAACAATAACATATTAGTTTATAGTTCACTTCAGAGCATGATATTGGAACTAATACATTGCATGAATAATGATAGCACATTCACCAAGCCACAAGAGTAGAGACATCACTGCGAAGAAATGCAAGCATTTCTTAGACCAATCCAAACAACCATCAACACTTCCAACCTTTTTTAATTCATAGAACTCTCCTCAGCAACATAGGTGACTTGAAAAGATAGGAGTGAAACATCCACAGAACACTTACATTGAATACCAAAACTGCAATAGCGAAGGAATGCAAAGCATTCTCTCAAACGGACTTCAATGCAGCATTCAGACACAAAAATACTTAAGCAACTTGCAAAGGAAAAAACTTCCTTTTAGCAACACATACTTAATTAGGAACATCAGGAGAGAGTATAATATATACTATATATCTTTAGTAATATCTCTCTACTATTAATCATGTTTCTAATACTCATCTTAATATATCATTAAGAAATCAACTATGCTAACAGTAATAATGCATTATATGGATATCAACAATACTTCTTTGATAAGGCATGACATCCAACCATGAACTTCATCACTTCTTCTTTGATAAGACATGGCATCCAACCATGAACTTTATCACCAATGTTAGCCCAAATTGAATATAACAATGATAACCAATACCAAGGACTAACAACTTACTACTCAAGTGTTGACATCAATGACAACCAACAATTAGTGTTGATGACCATGACAATAACTACCAAAAATCTCCTTAGTATTAACATCAATTACAACCATCAATGTTGACATCAATGACAGAAACTACCAACAATCTCCCCCTTTGGCATTGATGGTAACACACATTGCTCACTCTTCACCTTAGACATAAAGGACAAAGGGCCATATATATTTGTATAAAGCAATGACACCTGTTCTAACTTTAGGGACAAATGGAAAAAATGTCTTCTATTGAAACAACACATAATCCCCCTTTGACCAACAATACATCTTCAATTAGCTATACATTCATAGTAACTATACAACTTCTTCAAAACCCCCCCTTTCTACCAACTCCCCCTGAGAGGTAGCACCCATCAATCTAGGGAAATAGATATGTCATGAATTTCTCCCCCTGGATAGATACACCATTAATACATCTAGTTAGAATAAGGAGCGGCAATAACCCCTAAATTTTTTTGGAGATACTCAAAAGTATCTTTTGAAATTTCCATAGTGAAAATTTCTGCAATCTAGTCCTTAGTAGGCACATACTCCAAATTGACTTCATTTTTCTACAACCTTCTCTCTCAAAAAGTGATACCTCATTGAAATGTGTTCGGTCCTTGAGTGCATCACCAGATTCTTGTAAATATTGATAGCACTTGTATTTTTTCACAATATGGGAATAGGTTCAACATAAACCACCTTCACATCCCTCAAAGTTTGCTTCATCTAAAGCACTTGAGTGTAGCAAGATGCTGCAAAAATATATTTTGTTTATGTTATAAAAAAAGACACTCAATCCTACTTTTTATTGAGCCATCAAACCAATCTATCTCCCAAAAAGAATGTACTTCCACTTGTACTCCTCTGTTCATCAACACAACTTACGCAATCAGCATGAGTATAAGCACTCAGAGAGAAATTTTGATCCTTTTTATATCATAGGCCATAATTTAAAGTAGCCTTCAAATATCTAAAGATTATTTTTATAGCCTTCTCATGAGTTGTTTAGGATTGGCTTGAAATCTAGAAAATAGACATACCACATGCATGATATTTGATCTAGAAGCAAATAAATACAAAAAACCTCCAATCATGGACCTATAAAGAGTTTGTTCAACCTTTGAAGACTCATCAGATTTTCTTAAGTGGCAGCCTATCACCATAGGAGTACCCGCTGATTTGGAATCTTCTATTCCAAATTTCATTAACATCTCCTTGACATATGTATCTTGAGAAATGAAGATGCCACCATCTTGTTGAATAATTTGAAGCCCGAGGAAGAAGGAAAACTCACCAATCATTGACATCTCAAATTATTTTTGCATCTCTTCTGCAAACTTTTTACACATATCATCATCTCTACCAAAGATGATTTCATCAACATATACTACTACAATCAGCAATTTGTCTTCTTAAACCTTGATATATAGATTACTATTTGCATTACCTTTCTTGAATCCTTGTTGAATCAAGTGCTTATCGAATCTAGCATACCAAGCTCTAAGGTCTTGCTTGAGACCATATAGAGCTTTCTTGAGTCTGCAAACCACGTTCGAATCCTTTAATAATTGAAAACCATTTGTTTGCTCAATGTATACCTCTTCTTCTAGATCACCATTCAGGAAGGTTGACTTGACATCCATTTCATATACCTTGATTTTTTTATAAGTAGCAAGAGCAAGAAATATTCCTATTTCCTCCAGTCTAGCTACCAGAGCAAAGGTTTCCTCAAAATCAATAACTTCAACTTTTGAATAGCCCTTGCAAACCAATTTGGCTTTTTTCTTTACCACCTCACCATCTTCATTTAACTTGTTCTAGAATACCCACTTTGTTCCTATCACATTCTTATCAGCAATTTTGGGATCTAATTCCCAAGCTTGATTCTTCTCTATTTTATTGAGTTCTTCCTCCATTTTCCTTATCCAATTTTCATCTTTACTAGCATCAACAAAGTTCTTGGGATCCACTTTTGACAATAGTTACAAGTTCACTTGCTCATTTTCTCTTGAAAACTTTCTTCTTGTTAGCCCACCTTCATTTTTGTCTCCAATGATTTGATTTTGAGAGTGTTTATTCTACACATATTTTGGAGTCTTGAGAGTCTTCATTAGTTTTGGTTCCTCTTCTTCTTTCTCTTCTATTTCTTCTTCTTCTTCTTCTTCTTCTTCTTCTTCAATCTAGGGAAGCATATCAGATCCGAAAACCTCAAGTTCATATGAGATATGACACAAGTATTCATCAACCTTGACATTTGTACTTTCAATCATCTTTCCCAATCTCTTGTTGTAACATTTGTATGCCTTTCTCTTGGTTGAGTAACCAAGAAATATTCCTTCATCACACCTTGAATCAAACTTTCCACGGTCTCCTTCATCTCTTCTGATGTAGCATTTTATGCCAAATATTCTAAAATATCTAACAGTGGGAGGTCTTCCATACCATAGCTCATAGGGGGTCTTATTGTTGTTGTCCCTTAGCTGCACTTTGTTAAGCAGATAGACAGCGATGTGAGCTACTTCCTTCCAATACATATCTGGCAGTTAAGCATCGTTCATCATTATCTAGCCATTTCTTGCACTGTTCTATTTTTTCTTTCAACTACCCCATTCTAGTGAGGGTTTCTAGGAGTAGACAAATGTCTCCTAATGCCATGATTTTGAAAAAAAAATTGAATTCATATGAATTAAATTCACCTCCTTTATCTAACCTTAAACATTTTATCCTAGAATTCATTTCATTCTCTACTTTTTCTTTAAAAATATTAAACTTATCAAAGGCTTTTGATTTCTCTTTCAAGAATGTAACCCAAGTCATTCTAGTGTAATCATCTATAAGCAGCATAAAATAAATTTCACCTTGTTGGCTCCTTATCCTTGTAGGTTCGCATAGGTCAATGTGAATCAACTCCAATGGCATTGAAACAAAGCACTCCTTCCTTTTGAAACTATTGTTTTTTTTCTCTTTCCCATCTAACATTCTTTGCACAATGTGTTTGTAGGATTGGTTATCCTAGGCATATCTCTCACTACTTGAGAGGAACTAATTTTCACCATGTTATCAAAGTTGATGTTCCCCATTCTTTTATACCACAACCAACATTCTCTAGATTGAACCAATAAAAATATTCTTCCATTAGCTTTCTTTAGATGATAGACATTACCATTTGTCCTTGTTCCTTCAACAACAAGACTTCTAGAACCTTCATTTTTTATCTCACATCCATTAGCATGAAAAGTGATATTGTATCCCTTTCTACATAGTTGATTGACACTTAGGAGATTATTTTTCAGGACTTTGACATAAAGGACATATTTAGTTTTGTTCTTTCCATCAATTGTTATATCACCTTTTCTATAGATTTGTGTTGACTTATCATCACCAAACTTAATAGCTCCAACATTGACCTGATTGAGACTGATGAACTTATTTTTCAGCAATCATGTGATGAGAACAACCCAATGTCAATCATCCAATCATTTTCCTCTTCCTTTATATGAAAATAAATCTATACTACCATATATATATCATTAACCTTGTTATTTAGCAAGGTACCAGACCTTTTGCATTCTCCAATATTGTTCTCTTTACCTTCTAGAGCCATGAATATATTTTCATCATTTAAATCATTATCTTCATCTTAAGAGTAATATTTTCTCTCCTTAGAATAGAATCCTCTTTTGATTTTCTCTCTTTTTATCATCAACAGATTATTTATAGGGACATCTAGATGCAAAATGACCAAATCTTCCATAATTAAAGCACTTGAATGGTAACTTACCTTTGTATTTGTCAATGCACTTCTTCAATATTCTCACAAATTTTTCTTCAACTTCATCAAGTTCATCAATTTTATCAACAACTTCATCTTCAATATTTTTGTTAACTTTGAAAGTAGCCTCTTTCTTTAAAACATCTTGATCAAACTCTTTCATCTCAAAGGTAGTAAGAGTACCAAAAACTTCATCAGCTAAATACTGATCCAAGTCTTTAGATTATTCAATGGCTAACATTTTATGACTATAATATTTTTGGAGAGATCTCAAAACCTTCTTTACAATTTCACTTTCTTTCACTTCTTCACCAAGTTTGAAGATGCCAGAGACAATTTCTTGTACCTAGAGCATATAACTTACAATGTATTCATCTCCAGTCATCTTTAAAGTCTTAAATGTACTTTCTAATATTTGTATCTTAGCTTGCTTCACTTTAGTGTCTCCTTCATAGATGCTACTGAGTTTTTCCCAAACATCTTTGGTAGAACTACAATTCATCACCTTCAAAAGTTTTGAATCATCCAACCCACACAAGATAGCATTATTGTCTTTGGTATTGCATTCATACAGTTTGATTTCAATTGGATCTATAAGAGGAGTGGTTGAAGCGGTATAACCACTTTTGACTGATTATCACACACCAAACCTAAGAGAGTTTATGTATCCTTCCATTATTATTTTCTATAAGGATTAATTAGCCCCATCAAACCTAGGACCCTCGTATGAACCATCATGTGCCATCTTGGATCTTTACTTCAAGTTGATAAGCTTCTATAGAGGAACTTGGCTCTAATACCAATTTTTGAACACTACTAGAGACTAAGAGGGGGGGTGAATCAATCTACACAAAAACTTAACCTCTTTTGGAACTTAAAACTTTCAATACAACTCAAACTCCTTTAGTAGATGAAGATAGAACCTTAATAAAAACTAAATGTAGCAATTTGAACCTTAATCAACTTTAGCAAACTTTAACAATGAAAGATATAGAAATAATCAGATTAGCAGCAAAGAGAAGGAAATAGAGAACACATGCATAAGGAGGACACCATATTTACATGGAAAACCCAATGAGGGAAAAACCATAGTGAGAGTTAACTCACAATATAATGCTTACTGTAAAAATGACTTTTATGAAGGCTCACTACCTTAAAGCAAGACACAGAGGACTTGTTGAACTAAAACCAACATGACTTCAAAAGCAAGATATAAGAACCTTATGAGACTCACTATCTCAAAGTAGGGTAAAATATTATTTAGAGAGAATTATAATGATTTTCCAATGTAACGCTCTATTGATTAAGGAATTACAACATAATTGATCTTTCCTTTCACAACCTTTAACACTGTCTCTGCTAGATATTCAATACAATTCACACACACACACTTCTTCGCACTTTTACACTTTTCCACACACTTGCATCCAAAATTATTTTGTATTTATATCCACTACAACACTTCAATTCTTCAATTAGGTTGGACAAGAAGAGAATAAATAATGAATTCAACTAGTCAACCACCAAAAACATAATGTGGAAAGGTATGGATGAAACATTGAAGTGCACAACCAATCAGCCAATAAACACTCTTTCAATTGAAATTACTTGATGTAGTCCCAAAAATATAGGTCAGGACCCAAATCTATCATAATATATCTTCCATTGTTGGCATAACCCCCTAAGCATTTGGTCCAAGCAAAGGAACTAGCCCTGTCGGTTAGATATCCACAAAAGACCAAGAAATCCAACTCAAGTTATAATGTTGCACCAAAGAGGCCAATTAGCAACATGCAGATCACATGGGAATATTCCTTGAACATCCAAAATCACCTTCATACATTTATTTCATATTGTTAGGCCATATACAACCATTTCATATCAAATAGGTACAAAATAGTTTATCTAGGAAGCACAAAATGAATAGACATGAGATATAACAATAACATACCAGTTTGTGAATCACTTCAGTACGTGATATTAGAAATGATACACTACACAAACATTGAGAGAAAATTCACCAATCCACAAGAGTAGATAAATCACTATAGAGAAATGTGGATGATTTCTTGGACTAGTCCAAACAACCATCAACACAGGTGACTTGAAAAGATAGGAGTGCAACATCCACAAAATACTTGCATTGAATACCAAACCATAGGACCATAACTACAAAAACAAACAAATGTAGAGAATTCTCCCATAAAGACTTCAATGTAGCATTCAAACACAAAAATAATCAAGCAACTTACAAAGGCCATAACTTTCCTTTGGCAACACATACTATAAACAAAGATTTTGGCACCCGTAATCTTTGTTGTCCTTCTAGGGTTTTTCACCTAGAAGGGGAAAGAATGGGAAAAAATGTAATGTTAACATTAAAAGATTAATGTGATGTGGGTGTAATGTGCCTAGATGAGATGATCTAAATGCAATAAACTAAAAAATAAAGGTGATTATGCATGCAAAACTAAGAAATGTAACTTGTTTGAAAACACAGTCTTGTATGCAAACATGAACTAGAAACATGAACAAACAAGAATAGAATTTAATGAAACTGAATGAGGTGCACTTGGAGCTTGAAATTTGTTACATTGAAAGGTTCTATAATTTTGTAGAGATCAAATTTGAAGCCCACTGGGACTCATTCGCCACAGATGGCAAATTAGTCCTGTTTATGGTAAAATCTGTCGGAACAAGTTTCGAGATACCAGGAACACAAAACTTTAGAAAAATATTTCTCCAACCTGGAAATGGGACTCATTCACCACAGATGGTGAATTATTCCACTTGTACATTTATGAAAATTCATAGGTCAACTCAGTGGGTCCTAGTCTGTACTTTTCTTCCTAATAGCTTATCGGATATGAATCTAGAAAATTTGACAAGAAAGTGGTCTCCAAGCTTCAAATAGGGTTATGTTGATTTTGATGACTTTGATGACTTTGCAACACATTTCTTCTTGAAAAATATACCTACAAACACACATGCAAAGAGGGGGGAAACGGTTAAGGGTTAGAGTATAGGGGTTTTCCTTGGTCAAACCCCACTTTGGTAATCAAACCCTATGAAATGAAATAGAATAAGAAGAGAACGATGAACAAATAACATGAAAATATCATAAACTCACCAAATCCTTGATGTTGAAGTCTAAAGATATGTCAATGGTTGCTCCAAAATGCTTGATAATTGCTTGATTGAATGATGCTATTATGCTTGAGTGAATGCTTAAATGGATTGAATGCATGAATGAATGGGGGGTTAAAATGAATAGAAAATCATCTATTTATACACAATCATGCGCTGATTTCTCGAAAATACATCACAGGCTGACCTTAGGTCTTTAGGAATAAAACCCCCCCAAATTTAAGTTTATTTTGATTTTTGTGCCAAGAGGGACTCATTCACCCCTAGTGGTGAATGGGTCCCACTCAAGGCATGTGAATGGGTGTCGGGAATTATATTATATTAAATGATGCTTTTTGGGTTTGTACCCAAAAATACACTTAATTAAGGCCTATAAGTGCATAAAGGGGCCAAATAAAGCATAAGAAAGGTGTGTTTGTTGATGACAAGTCTAGAAAAGTATGAAATTTGGCTACAAGACTTTACAACACTTTGAAATAAGACTTGGTAAGTGATAAAAAGGGGGTATGTAGGTGAATTATAATAAGAAGAGTCTAGACAAGTGTGAAAATGTCTTATAGCACTACACAACACCTTTACAAGACATCATAAAGTCTTAATGATTTATAAAGATTCAAGACCTAATGTGAATGTGTGGGCCACATTGCAACATTATTAAATCAAGGCAAAATCAAGTCAAATAAGCACAAGGAGGGAAAAAACAAGAAAAAGTAGAAAGGTTACTTTTTCTATGTCCACAGTTAGCCCCCACTTTAGTGAGAGGATTAACTTGCTTCAAACTCACACTAAAGTAGCCAAACATGTAATCAAGAGGGGTCTGAATGCACTAATTCTTGGTGAGATGAGACAACAACAATCAAGAGGGATGATCAAGCCCCCAAGATCAAGATCCCATGGAAAACCAATCATAAGCACAAAGGAACACACATGAAAGTGATGAAAAGAATGAAAGAGAGAAGAGAAAGTTGGGTCAAGCTTTGATCATTTGTCTAGCTCATTGTGGATTAGATCTAGGCTTACTTGTTTGGAAAGAAAATGCATACGAGTTCACTCTGGGGCAATGGAACTCATGACTATTTTTCGGTGAGAAGGCCCAAAAGGTGAGAAACATACACTCACAACTGGTATGTACTCACAAACACACAGGTGGCTATGGGGAAATTCGTGCCTCAGAATGGGCTTCCCACTCAACTATACTAAAGTTACACCTCCTGATAACTTTAATAAAGTGCCACAAAGTACAATGTCATTTTGTGCTTCATGAGACAAGCAAAGCTTCACATGCTTAGAACACATGAACAAATGAAATGGCACCACAGGCATGCAAGTTGTGTTATGCAAGGTGGTCATGTAAATGCAAAATGCAACATGTAAAAGATGTTCAAAGGAGTTTTGTTCAATTCATGTGAGGTCTTAGCTTAGGGAACATTGTGTCTAATGTCTCCAAAAGAGGACAAATCAAAGAATAGAATATTCTCAACTTAGGGGATGTAGTGCGTCCCATCAGGCCACCAAGAGGAATGTAATATGATAAGATAGATCATGCCTATGAAGGACACTATACCCAATGTCATCCACAAAGTGAAAAACGCATCGTATGGAACAAGAAGGTTGCACTAAGAACCAAGAAGAAAGAAAAAATTAAAATTAATAATGCTAATGTATACCCCCACTTTTAAGGAATTGCTACACACCATTTTGTGAGAAATTACTTTAAAGTAGCAAATGAAAAGTGCAAATAAGAAAGAATACATGAGAGCCAACTTGGAAAGCCCCTATGCAAAGTCATACATTTTCGAGTAAGGCTATGTCATGCAAATGAAAATGGAACAAAAGAAAGAGGGATTGCCCCCAAAAAGGAACACACCAAACACATAAGGGATCTATGGATTTGGGGTCAATATGTTTGTTGCTGCAATGTTTTGATTAAAGAGCTCAGAACTTTCATCATTCCCCAAATACACATAGAACTGGAAGAATGACACAAAGAGAGCAAAAATAAAAGAAAAGGAAAATTTGTTTTGGGTCAACATGGAAGAGACATGGGGCGTCTCAACACTTTGCATCATCCCCAAAAGGAAAATACAAGAAAATGAAAGTGAAAAGGTGAACGAAAATGGAAAAATATTTTGGGTCAACATGAAAGAGACATTGTGGTCACAATTCCTTGCGTCATCCCCAAAAGGAAAACAAAAAACAAAAGAAAAAAAAAGGAAAACAGAAAGATATTTTGGGTCAACATGGAAGAGACATAGGGCATCTCAATGCTTTGTGTCATCCCCAAAAGGAAAACACAAAATAAAAGCAAAAAATAAAATGGAAAGAGCTTTTGGGTCAACATGTAAGAGACATAGGGCATCTCAACGCTTTATGTCATCCCCAAAAGGAAAACACAAAACAAAAGAAGAAAAGAAAAAGCGAGAGAAATGTACAACATACAGAAGAATGAAGATACAAATAGAGGAAATGCACAAAGAGATAGATAACATCAAACATCACATTATAGGGGAACACGATATGCACATGCACACAAAAAGGAAAATACTAGTAATGCAAAGGCAAGTCGACCATCAAACAAGTCAGCCACCTCCCAATCTCAGTCAGGATAAGCGGAAGGTGAAAAATATAGCTAGGGGACAATGACAAATGCATCACTAGGAAAACTTGGCTAACAACTTCTTGCCCCCACAGAGTGCAAGGCAAGAATGAGCTAAGATAGGTGATGGGAAAGGTCATGCAATAGTAAGAATGGAAGATTCTACAACTATTACATGATGAGGTGTGGGAAAGTGTACTATGGGATGAGAGGATAGAAGTCGATGTCATTGAAGTGGTACTTACTCAATATTTCCTTCAATCTTTGACACTCATCAGTGCGGTGTCCAAGAACACGATGGTATTTGCAATAGGGTATGTTATAATCTTTAAGACGTATGACCAGCCTATTCATAGGTGGTAATAGGATGAGACCTCTATTTAAAAGCATTTGCAGTTTCCTTTCACATTCAAGTGGTGGATGGAGAGGAAAATTTAGTTTTTTTCAATTTGTAAGGTTATTTGCATTTAATAGATTCACCTTTTTCATGGATTGAAGAAGGAAGAGGACCCATGGGGATCCTAGCATCCTTGTCAATCATTGAAATAATGTAAGGGTTGTTCACGAGGAAGGAGGATATTCAAATCAGGGGGAGCATCAAAAATCATCATGCCATCATCACGAAGTCTCCAATATTCTAAAGGAGGCTTGATGTCATGAGGGGGATCTTGATATCCTAACCATGTTGTGTTTTCATCTTTTGGACTTTTTCCTAAAAGTTGATGAATGTTATGTTTAGTTGTTGTCGCATCCTTGTTTGCATAAGATGGTAAAACCTTTGTCATAAGTTTCTTCAGAGTTTATTGGTGTGTTTGTAACTTTGTTATCGTAGAATGGTTAAGGAGTGGCTTGTTTAGAGGAACTAGGTCCACCTGTTGGAGGGAACTTAGGTCCTTCATTTGTTTTTGGATGTAGGTAACCAAACATATTAGGAGGTGATACAATGGGAAGATCTGATTGTTTCATGGATGGATAAAAGGATGCATTGGCTTTGAGGTTGTCAAGGAATTCGTTTAAGAACTTATTCATGCTATCATCATCTTCTCCAATGATGTCGACAACATGAGGAGGACATTCATGAGGAGTTGAAGGAGCATGAGGAAGCTCAAGGTCATTAGGATCAGTTCCAAAGGCACAATTTGACATGTCCACTAAATATTTTAATGACATCCAAAACTTATTAAAGCAAAAAGCCATGATGGAAATGAAAGAAAACTAAATGCAAGAAAGAGAATAAAACAGCAAATCTAGAAATAATGATAGAATGCAATAACAAAAAACTAGAATGCAGAAAAGGCCCAAAAAATGCCAGAAAATGCAGTACAGAATGTGCAACTAGACTAAGTCGCCCAAGGTGGTGAATGAGTCCAAGGATGAATTTTTTTGAATTTTTTCAAAAAAATTAAATGCAATTTGATGTTTTTCAGATGCACAAATGCAGCTACAGTATGAAAATGTAGAATTTTAGTATTTTTAAATGATTGGAAATGCAAAAATGAAACTATATGATCTTTTCCCTAATGCAATTTTTAAAACCCTAGGATGTAAAACAATGAAAAACCTAATGCAATGTTTATGCAAGCTAAACCTAGGATACAAATGCACTTGAAATTAGAAGTAAAAATTTTCAAAATTCAAGTTCACCAAAATGTAAACAAAGATTTTGGCACCTATAATCTTTATTGTCCTTCTAGGGTTTTTCACCTAGAAGGGGAAAGAATGGGCCCAAATGCAATGTTAACATTCAAATATTAATGTGATGTGGGTGTAATGTTCCTAGATGAGATGATCTAAATGCAATAAACTGAAAAAGAAAGGTGATTATGCATGCAAAACTAAGAAATGTAACTTGTTTGAAAACATAGTGTTGTATGCAAACATGAACTAGAAACATGAACAAACAAGAACATAATTTAATGAAACTAAATGAGGTCCACCTAGAGCTTTAAATTTTCTATTGAAAGGTTCTGGAATGTTGCAGAGATCAATTCTAAAGTCCACTAGGATTCATTCACCGTAGACGGCGAATTAGTCTTGTTTCTAGTAAAATCTGTCGGAATAGGTTTCAGGATGCTAGGAACACAGAACTTCAAAAAACTCTTTCTCCATCCTGGCAGTGGGACTCATTTGCCATAGATGGTGAATTAGTCCACCTACAAATTTTTGAAAATTCAAAGGTCAACTTTGTGGGTCCTAGTCTGCACTTTTCTACTTGACAGCTTGCTAGATCTGAATCTCAAAAATCTGACGGGAAAGTGCTCTCCAAAATTTAAATAGGGTTATGTTGATTTGATGACTTTGATGACTTTGCAACACCTTTCTCCTTGACAAATATTCCTACAAGACCTGCAAACACACATGCAAAGAGGGGAAAAAGGGTTAAGGGTTAGAGTATAGGGTTTACCTTGGTCAAACCCCACTTTGGTAATCAAACCCTATGAAATGAAACGGAATAAGAAGAGAATGATGAACAAATAACATGAAAATGTCATAAACTCACCAAACCCTTGGTGCTAAAGTCTGAAGATATGTCAATGGTTGCTCCAAAATGCTTGACAATTGCTTGATTGAATGATACTATGATGCATGAGTGAGTGCTTAGATGGATTGAATACATGAATGAATGGGGCATTAAAATGAATATAAAATCATGTATTTATACACAATTATGCCCTAATTTCCCAAAAATACATCACAAGCCGACCTTAGGTCTTTAGGAATAAAAACCCACCAATAATTTAAGTTTATTTTGATTTTTGTACCAAGAGGGACTCATTTTCCCCTAGTGGAAAATGGTTCCCACTCAAGGCATGTGAATGGGTGTTGGGAATTATATTGTATTAAATGATGTTTGTCGGGTTTGCACTAAAAAATATACTTAATTAAAGCTTGTAAGTCCGTAAAGGGGCCAAATAAAGCATAAGAAAGGATTATTCGTTGATGACAAGTCTAAAAAAGTGTGAAAGTTAGTTACAAGACTTTACAACACTTTGAAATAAGACTTGGTAAGTGATAAAAAGGGGGTATGTAGGTGAATTATAATAAGAAGATTCTAGAAAAGTGTGAAAATTTCTTACAACACTTCACAACACCTTTACAAGACATCATAAAGTCTTAATTATTTATAAAGATTCAAGACCTAATGTGAATGTGTGGGCCACATTGCAACATTAAATCAAGGAAAAATCAAGCCAAATAAGCACAAGGAGGGACAAAACAAGAAAAAGTAGAAGGGTTACTTTTTCCGTATCCACACATACTTCATTAGGAACATCAAGAGAGAGCATAAGACATATTTTAGACCTTAAGTAACATCTCTCCACTATTATTCATGCTTCTAATACTCAACTTAATATATCATTATGAAATCATCTTTGTTGATAGCAATAATGCATTATATGGATATCAGTAATACTTCTTTGATAAGGCATGACATCCAACCATGAACTTCATCACATCTTCTTTGATAAGGCATGACATCTAACCATGAACTTCATTACCAATGTTATCCCAAACTGAATATAACAATGATAACCATTGCCAAGGACCAACACTTGGGTGAAATCACAATACTGTCTCACTTTTTTTCCCAAGATGGACATTTACATCAATATTTTTAACTAAATCTTCATCTTCTAAGACCTATAGCAACTAAACCATTAATAATTTGAAGATAATGTGAACTAGTGATTTGTGGAAATTTTTGTGTAGAATCTAAATATATTTTTTTTAAATTTCCAAAACAAATCATGAATATTTCAACATCTCCTTTAATAACTAGTTCTAAACAGAAAACACCATTTTCAGAAAGTGACGTTTGTGTCATACAACATAAATTTTTTCTATAAAGGATAAATTCTAATTTTTGAAATATAGATCCTCAACATCAATATATAGGGAAAGGATATTTTTTCATAAATTTTTTTTACATATATATTTTTTAATTTATTTTTGCAGTCAATGTAACTATAATTTGGACATGTGTATGTGTCATACAACCTAACTTAAATTGTTTATATATTGAAATCCAATTTTTCTTTTTTAGTGAAATAAGGACATCAATACCTAGGGAGTATTTTTTGAAATTTTTTTACAATGGTTTACTATTTTTCGACCTTTGTAGAACAAAGAGCTTGATGTTTGGAGAAAAACCAATGTTTATTAAAAATTGAAAATTAAATAAAAGGTAAAATAAAAACATATCAAAACTATACTTGTTGGAAAGCTCGTTTTGAGGGCTACAGTCTTGCAAAAGATAATTTTTAAAAGACATTATTTAATTCCTCAAAAGGTAAAGAAAATGTGTTTTTTTTCCAACATTTTTATAAGTGTGAAGGAGACTTCATTGTGTGTATGATTTAATACTAGACTCCAAGGGGGTTTGATCTAGGAGGGTATTATCTATCCCTTTTTAATTAAAATCATTTAGATGGAACCTCTCAAGGGTAAAATCATTAGTTTTCTCTAAAAAAAAGTGATTTCAAGCAAAAATTAGCATGTCCCAAAAGTGAGACACACTATTGTGGCTGCACCCACTCACGTGCTGACATCAATTACAACTAGCAATCAGTGTTGACAACCATGACAAAAACTTCCAACAATCTCCTTAGTGTTGACATCAATGACAACCATCAGTGTTGACATTAATGACAACAACTGCCAACAATTTAATCAAAAGTAGGGACTAATAATTTTCTCAAATTATTTCCAATTCCCTATCATTATTGGTATGGTTTGTTGATATACCCTTATTAGATGAAGGTTCCATTATTATTTCAACATAAATTTAAAAAGGTCAAGATACCTTAAAATAATTAGATTAATTTTGATATTACGCATAGTGTATACACCTAAAATTTGTCATGACATCTAATTAATTAAATACTAGTTATTTAATTAATATTTCGATTACGTATAAATAAATTCTCAAATTATTTATATTGTTCACCCTTCTCTAATTCTCCAATTCTAAAAACATATTCTTCTAAATTAATTAAATAAACAAATTTCCATAAGCTTGTTTTATTTAATTAATCTTCACTAATCTCGATTAGGAATTCAAGCACATGTCTACAACTTTTTGTGCCACCTCACCAAGGTCACATGAAATTAAATAATTCTAATTTTTAAATTAGAATTATCTTCAACCAATTTTTAAGCACATGGCTTATTCCTCACACACTTCAACCAATTTTCAAACACATGGTCTTTTCTTCCCACACTTTAGTCTTCCATCCATTTGGCATGTTGTCTTTGGTCAAGGGGACAACATCTTGATTCTCTCCATCTCCACTATTCATTCTTCTTGTTCGAATATGGACCGTCGATCGTTGCCATGACACAAGATGCTTGGAAAAGGCTATAAATACAACCCTTTGGCATTGTATTTTGCATCCACTTTTGAATAGAGTTATCATGCAGGAATATCGTTTGATCTTGGGAGCATTATGGAGTCTTATAGTTACATTTTATATCATTTTTTGCATCATAGTTAAATCTTAGAATAACACTTTGCATTTTATGTCATCATTTGCATCATAGTTGCATTTTAGATTAGCATATTCATAGTTAGAGTTTGAGCATATGGAGTATTATCTTAGTGCAATACCATAGTATCTACCTCGAATCATCTAACAACATCATCCATTCATCATAGTATCCATTATTCTTTCCATCATATAGTTTCATGTAGGAACTTAGTTGGCTTGCATATTAAATGTTATCTCATTTCCTAAGTTATCATTTTAACAACCATTGTGCACATAGAAATCTGAGGAACAAATGGTTTGATAAATCCTTAGGAATAGAGGACAATGAGACAATCTTAAAATATGTGCTCTGCTGCAAAATAGAGTAGTTTACTTCTTGCAAATCTTTGATATAATTCGTTTCATTAAGGTTTGTGTTGATTTACTAATAATTTCCACATTTCACAGACACACACATACCATGTAGCAATTTCCCTCTCTATCTCTCTCTCCTCTCTCTCCTCTCTTCTCAATCTCTCTATCCATTCTCTCAATTCTTATATCTTTTTCTCTGTCTCACTATCTTTATATATCTCTCCCTAACCCTTCATCTCTCTTACCTTGTCTTTATATGTCTCTTATGTTCTCCCTCTATATCTCTCCCTCTCTATCTCTCTCCCTCTCTATCTCTATCTATATCTATATCTATATCTATATCTTTGTCTCCATTTCTATATCCTCTCTATCCATCTGATCGGATCTCGATTTATGCTGATCTGGCGGATCTGATCTTGATTTTGATTCTTTTGATCGGATCGATTGACGATGCCTGACGCCGGAGTGATTCGCTGATCTCGACGGATGCTCGATCTCGCTGATCGACGTGATGGGATCGATCGACGCCCGGATTTGACGCGACGGATCCGACGTCGATCTTTGATGTTTATCTCTAACCATTTGTCTATGTTTTTCTCCCTCTCACACACTATCTCCCTCTCTCTATTACTCTCCCTCTATATCTTTATCCTCCCTCTCTTTTTATCTCTCCCTCCCTCCCCCCATCTCTCTCCTTTATATCTCTCTATCTCTCTCTTATATATCTTTCTCTATCTCTCTATTGTAAGGAAGGTAAGGTAGCAGAACAACTTCCCACACTAATCTTGAGAGGAGAATAATGAAAAACCTTTAAAGATCTTTAACAATTACATAAACTTAAACAAGAATAAACATAAATATCATGCATACCATGACACAATGATTTACATGGGAAAACCCTTTCAGAAGAAAAACCCCAACTCCAAAATCTGCCCAATATATTATTCAGTAAATCACAAGGATTACAACATACTTGTAGAGCAAGTTTCTCACAGGAGTATCACCACTCAGATTTCAAGAGACAACACAACTACTAATACAATCTCCTTTCTTTTTGTACCACAGTCATAACACAACGCCCTCATAAAATAGAGTTTACATTTTAGGGCAAGACTGGCCAACAAAAATATATCCACCATTAGATCTAAAACCCTAAAAATTAATGATCTAGATTTACAATGTATCAACTTCCATCGATGAAGATTTACATAAGCTTTTACTACCCACGGGGCCCACCATTCCAACTCACTACCACACAATTCACAAGGATGTGAATTGCATGATCATCCAATCGATAATTGTCATCTGCCTATGCATGTCACCATCTATCCTTATCAACCTATCAGGTCCCACCTTAAGCTTTTTCAATGGTCGTCATGGCTAGGTCCCACTTGGAGTGTTTCCTTCCTCCTTATCGCTAAGTTGCTAAAAATATTAACCTCATAACCTCATGTTGGAGGTTACGAAGTTCTAAAAACCATCCTGACAATAAAGAGATCACTAAGTCGGGAGGTTATGAAACTTTAGTACCTCATGACTTAGGTTAAGAAAACTTGAAACCCCGTGACTTAAGTAAAAAAACCATTGCAAGGTTGAGACAAAATTTTCCAAAAAATCTCCCACTCTTTGAACACCTTGCAAGAGCAATGGAAGGGAGTGAACATTGTCTCTTAATTGCTAGGGGCCAAAAGGCCCATCATCTCTAAACACCATCTGAAATTCTCTGTGCTCACAGGCTTAGTTAAAGAATCAGCAACATTCATCAAAGTCTCTACCTTAACCAACTTCACCCTACCATCTTCGACCATATCTCGATTAAAATGATATTGTACATCAATGTGCTTGGTCCTGGCATGAAATGTTAGGTTCTTGGCTAGACATATCACACTCTGACTATCGAAATAAATTGTCACTACACCTTGTTTTATTCCAATATCTAAACACAATCTCTTAAGCCAAATAGCTTCTTTACAAGCATGAGTAGCTACCATATATTGTACCTCAATAGTGGACAAAGCAACCACAGCATGTCACTTGTTCATCCAACTAATTGTACCACCGAATAATGTAAACACATAAGCACTGGTGGATCATTTACTATCAATGTCACCTACCCAATTTGAATCCACATAACCATGAATATCAAGGGAAATATCACCTTCAGTCATATTACTATGATAACATAAGGAATAATCTAAGGGACCACGCAAATATCTAAAGACTCTTTTAATTGCATCCCAATGAACTCTACCAGGATTAGACATATATCTAGAAAGAACTCCCACTACTTAGGCAATGGTTGGTCTAGTACAAACCATAGCATATATCAAACTTCCAACTACACTCTGGTAAGGAACTCTGCTCATGTATTCCATCTCCAATGGGGATGTTGGACAATCTGAAATAGATAACTTTGTTCCAACTGAAATAGGAACACACAATGGTCTACAATCCTGCATGTTAAATCTTTGTAAAATTGAATTGACATACTTAGTTTGGCCAAGCCATAGCTTTCTATTCACTCTATCTCTTTTAATTTCCATCCCAAGAATGTGTTTTGTTGTACCAATATCTTTCATCTCAAATTTAGCAACAAGTTGAGATTTTAGTTCTGAAATCATACCTTTCCCTTTGCCAATAAGTAACATATCATCAACATATAATGCAATAAACAGGAAATGATCACCCTCGGTTTTATAATAAACAAAATGATCTGATTCAGAACACTCAAATCCCAAACTCAACACATATGTATCAAATTTTTGGTACCACATCCTAGGAAATTTTTTTAAGCCATACAAAGATTTCTTTAATTTACAGACCAATTTATTTTTACCTTTCACCACATAGTGCTTTGGTTGTGTCATATAGATATTCTCCTCCAAATCACCATGAAGGAAAGCAGTTTTCACATCCATTTTCTCAACCTCTAAATCATAAGCAACAGCAATAGAAAGAAAAAATCTAATGGATGTCATTTTTGCAATAGGAGAAAAAATCTCATCATAATCAACACCCTCAACTTGAGAGTAACCTTTCACAACCAACCTTGCTTTGTACTTCTCAATACCTCCATCTGAACCAATATTTTTCTTGAACAACCATTTGCAACCAATAGGTTTATGTCCTTTAGGAAATGGTACAAGATCCCATGTATCATTCTTTTTCAAAGATGTAATTTCTTCATCCATAGCATTCTTCCAAGATTTGGAAAAATTCATACCTAATGCCTCTTCTATAGATCTGGGTTCATCCATGTTAGTATTCAAAGAAAAAATACATCTCCAATCATCAGGTGAATACCTTTTGGGCAGTTATATATTCCTTTTAGACCTACTAACAAGCTAAGTTGGAGGTTCTTCCTCCTCTTCTGAAGATTCAAAGTTGGATGAGCTCTCCTCAAATTCTTGTCTATCCATAGGCCTTGATTCAACTTTCTCAAGCGTAGAAGGAAATTGAATCATATCTTCCCATTTACTTTGTTTTGGTTGCACTGTAAAAGAAGAAGTCTTAGTTTCTCTAAAAATAACACTTCTAATATGTATTACCTTCTATGCAATAGGATCCCAAAGCTTGTATCCTTTCACACCATAACTATATCTGATGATACATTTCACAACCTTGTTCTCCAACTTTGTTTGCTTCTCCTTTGGCACATGTACATATGCCTCACAACCAAAAACTCTAAGATGTCTTAATGAAGGCTTGTGACCCAACCATGCCTCTATAGGCATCTTATCAACAAGAGCTGATGTAGGAGACATATTAATTAGGTAACAGGAAGTGGCAACAGCTTCAACCCAAAGCCTTTTTTCTAGGCTAGCACCACTCAACATACTCCTAGCCTTCTCATTAGTTTCTTATTCATTCTTTTTGCAACTCCATTCCATTGTGGATAATATGGAGTTGTCTTCTATCTATGAATACCATGTCAATCTTTACAAAATCTATCAAAATCAATAGAGAAAAATTCACCACCATTATCAATCCTCAAACACTTTATTTTATTTCAAGTCTGTAACTCAACCATTGCTTTAAATTCTTTAAATCGACTAAAAACTTCAAATCTACTCTTTAGAAAATATACCCATGTCCTACTATAATCATCAATAAATGAAACATAATATATGGATTTACCAATTGGAGGAACATCTACAAGACCAAACACATTAGAATGAATAAGATCCAATACACCACAAGATTTATGAGAACTCGAGTAAAACTAAATACAATTTTGTTTTCCATAAATACAATTCTCACAAAAATTCAATTCAAGATTACAATCATACAAACCTTCAACAAGGTTTTTATTTTTCAAGGTCCTTACCCTTTTCTCCAATGCGGCCAAGTCTCTGGTTCCATAACATAGTTTTCTCTATAGGTAACTTTATTTCAGAATAAAGAGCACCCTTGGGCACCCAAAATCCATGACCATCTATTGAAGGTGAAACCCTCACTTCTTCCACAAACTTGCTTTTCACAGAAGTACTATTGCACTCAACAGTGCATGCATCAAGCTTATACCATGTCCATATCTGACACCTCTAGCAATCACTGCAGCACCTCTAACCATCTTGAATCTTGCATCATAAAATACTATTTGCACACTTGCATTATTAGTTTTCTCACATATAACAAATTTTGACCTAAACCAAGGATATGCAACACACTGTTATTTTTCTCCCTCCTTTTTGATCTGATCCTCGATCTGATCTTGATCTGCCCGGATTTTTCGATGCTGACTTTCGATCGCCTGATTTTATTTCGACTTCGATCCGATCGATGATCGACGATCCTGTCTGATTCGATGACCTGATCTATATCAAGAGGTGATTTATTCCCATGAAAATATTAGAAGAGATACACAATCTCTTCTTCAATTGATAATTCCTACTATACTCTTGTCCATGCCCAAAAGGCTCAACCTTAGAGATCATCCTTCACTGCAAATTAAAACATGAATCTAAGTATTCAATTTCATTTTAGTGCTACAATGGAAACATGGGGAAAAGAATCTAATTAGGTTTCTTGTGAACCCATTAGTAACAAATATATTTGTACAACATCTTTCAATGATCATAGGGAAATCTATAAGCTAGGAAATTTAGATCTAATTAATCAAGTATGACAATATAGCCTAGCATGTAAAGGGGGAAACATAATTATTCTCCCAATATATGATCGATATGATAAATATTTGAAATAAGTGATAGAAATGTAGGAACAAAAAATAATAAGATCAAGATATGTGAAATAAAATTATAAAATGTGAGCATGTATTATGAGCCAAAAAACATGTTCATATTTTGTGGCTAATAAAAGGTGCCCATAATTTGTGGCTTATTAGTGTTTTGTGGTTACAAAATGAACTCACATTTTATAAGGCGCAAAAAATGCTCATATTTTGGTTTGGTATTTATTAAGCCACAACACGATCATGTTATGTGATTTTCAAAATAATGTGAGCATGTTATATAAAAAATTAGCCATTTTGCCACTTTTTAATACACCATTTCCATATACTCACCTAAAAGTTTTCTATTATTAGTGTGTTACCCCACTTAACATAGGATTTACTTTCATGCATTCTTCTTTGTCCCTTTTTCCTTCTTGAAAAAATATTAAAGAGTTTAATACACACACATAAGGAGTCAATATATCACTTGAAGTTTAGATTGTGATTCAAGTCCCAAACTCATAGGCTCATTATTTTTTCTCTACATGGCACTTGTCTCTAGTGTACCCAACATTTGTGACTAGTAGTTGTATTATTTTAGCAACCATAGTAAGATATATGCATTAAAAGTCAATGTGATTCTAAAAACAACCCCCCCTAAGATCAATATGCTAGAAAATAAATTCAAATGATGCTAGGCTAGAACATTTTCCATATCACTCAACATATCTTCTTTGGTGACTTTCATTACCAACCAACAACTAGTTTTTAGAAATCACGTTATATCCATGTAAAATCAAGCTAGAATAATCTTGGACATCTTATTGGTGCTTTGGAAGTAAATTTTAATGTTCTATAAGTAAATTTTTATTTTTCATGGAAGATCTTTAGTTTATGACTCCAAATATATTAGGTTCTAGAATATGTGCTTGTGATGAGAATGAGCATCTATTATGAGAGTTTGAGATTTGAAACATTATTACAAACCTACAAAACAAACAAAAAAAAATGAAAAAAATAAATAAAATTGTTGATGCAAGATTGATGATCCATAACCTCTCATTCCTTTATCTTTATTTTTATCTATTGACTAGTTCTTACTGCTTAAGCCACCTTCAAATCTTAGTATAAAATCATAAGCTATATGATTAGATTTAAGAAGAATAAATTATGGCTTTCATATAAAGAATATGCTCTATCTAGTATCTTTCTTTCTTATGTTCAATCTCTTTCAAAGTGGTACCTTGAAGGATATCAAACTATCGTACAAGGGCTCAAGAAATTTTCCAAAAAGAAATCATAGATTCAACATGAAGAATGAAAGACCTAATGACATTAAAAAAAATCCATGGACTTCATAATCCTTAAATCTTTATGAATAACCTACCATTAGTTATTAACATTATGTAAGTAAAGATAGAACATGAAGTCACTTTTGTACGGAGACTCTTTTTATTTTAGTAAGATGCATATACTATATCTCATTTTGTTGTACCATGGTAGTCATTATTAATGTTAAAATGTTTGTATAAAAAAGTATTTTCCTTGAAGCCAAAACAATCATAACATGGCCAAGATATGATTCACTCGAATGATGGATAAGTGTGGCCCTCTATCCACTAACCATTGTATTATTTCCATATTTGGGGGGGGGGGGGAATGAAATCTCCTTTTTTGGATTCTCATCATTGTCTTGTGCCATATATTCTCTTGTATGCCTAAGGATATTGGAACAAACTTAGAAGACAGGTTAATAT
>VDFB02086081.1:110911149-110928719 GCA_007258455.2 Sequoia sempervirens
ATCAAATATTCATTAAAAAATTATCAGAAAATATCTAGTCCTTACTACATACTGTTATCTAACTTCTGACTAGAGCAATTTTAAAAATACTACAAAAAAGTCCACCGTGCTAGGGTCACACAAGAGTTGCTATGTTATGTTTTTCTGACTGAAACAACAGCAATTTGTGTGTGTCCCTCTTTTGAACCCCTTAATCTCAACCATTTTCAAAATAAATTAGTAGTTTAGAAAGTAGACTCGGAGCACTGTGGTCCTTGTTTTTTGGTTCCATCAAAAAATTTTGAGTGTAGCTATCCTCAATTTCACGTCCAAGGTCAGTATTTCCTGATTTCAGAAAAAAAGTGGCCACTTAAGCCCCTTTTTTGGGAACCATCTTGGTGCACTTACCCATATGCATATGCCTTAGCCACCCTACTCTATCCTTGTATCCATATACTTTTACACATTCACCTTGCCCACCAATTTATCACACTTACACATACATGTGTGACCATCTAAGGCTTATAACTCATTGTTATTGAGCATTTATAGCCTCATATACATTCCCTTATCATTGTCCATGCAACTAAAAGCTTTATTCGTCCTATAAACTCACAACAAGAATTATTCAAGTTGTTATCTTGAACATAAAGACTTTAATTTTCTATAATATAGAGACTCATTGTTTAGAAACATTCCAACTCATTCTACATATTACTCATTACTCCTAGAACTTGACATAGATATGTGAAAATCCAAAAACATAAACCTTATAAGGTCTCACATGAGCAAATAAGAGAGAAAGGAGAGAAAGCGAGGGAGGTAGGGAAGGAGGAAGACAAAGATAAGACATAGATATTGAGACAAAGGGGGAGAAAAAGAGATGGAGAGAAAGAAATAAGGGTGAGAGGGAGAGAGAGGGGTGGGGAGATGGAGAGATAAAGAGTGGAAGATAAAGAATTCTCCATATGCATTATAGAACCTTAATAACAACATTAGAGATAAACTAATATTTCACATAAGATTCAATAGAGAAAATAATATTATTCCATTATTTTTATTGTCAATGTACAAACATATTGTGTAAAAATATAAGCCAATTTATGATCTCTCTTAACCATGAGTAATCTGAAGCATTATTATTCAAACTATTTCACACATGAATACATACAAAATAATTTTATATATAGTATAGACACCTAATTTTGAATAAATGATTAAATTAACTATCATTTTCACTTCATCTTGATGATTAAATAATTTCGTATTATTTGATTAAATTCATATTATCTAAATTCCTCTATGTTAATTAAATAATTGAAGCTATTTAATTAATCTTTTAAATTATTCCTCTATCCATCTATATTAATTAAATAATTAATGTTATTTGATTAATTTACTAATTATTCTTCTATTCTAAAGTTTAATTAAATAATTGATTATTATTTAATTGATTATCCATTTCCCACTTCCTAAATTAAATAATTGATTTAATTATTTAATTAATTCATTTACCTCTCAACATTATCTTCTTCCAAAATAAATAAAATTATTTATTTTATTTATTAAAATTCAAACTTGTACATGTAATTAATAATTAAATTTATTTAGTGGGTGGCTAGGCGGGCGGCTTGCCACACATACTATTATGGGAATTCCATTAAAGGTGATGGAAGTTGGTAGTTTAAATTCCCGAGTATTGGCAAACATAAGGTGTCCAACATCAGCGTAATTGGGTTACTAGTGGATATCACCCTTGCTTTCCACAAACAAAGTTGTGGAAAGTGCATCTTCGAAGCATGGCTTAGGGAGATCTTTGGTTGGGTAGTGACTTAGCCAATCCGTGGATGATTTGGAGTCTTCAATTGGCAATGTCAGCAATACTCATGTGGCGGCCACATTGGATGGGTTTGCGGTGGAGGTGATTACAAGGATAAAGAATTGTAATCATTATTCTCCACTGCCATTTAAGCATCGATTATATCAAATAATGGTAACTTACTATTAATCAGTTGGGTATGGTTATGGAAGAATGCCTAAGCCTTCTCAATTCTTTTCACATGCTCTCGACCATGACACTTCGAGCATCCCAAGAGCGTGGTGTTAACGTTTGAAGAATAATAGGGTGGCAATATGCTAGGTCCACACAAACATGTACATCGTAATAATGCAAGGACAAGATATGGGATTTCCCTTCTGCCTTAAATCAACCTAGGGTGGCACGGTTAGCTAATTGTGGCAGTTTCTTTCCTTCCAAGGTGTTAGTGAAGAAGCAACATTGTAGGGGTTTCCAATGGAGAAGCAGTCAAAATTCATAGTTCAGATGTCTATGAAGACTCTTATGAGCATTGACACAAACACTCTGATCCAACTTGATAGCTTAGTGAGGTAGATGGCATTTAGGGGGTGGTAACTGATCAATGCCTGAAGCATATCCTCCTCAACATCGACTTTCTCACAGTGGTGGCGGTGAATATGATTTTAGGGAAGGGGTTTCTAGCAAACAGTGAGACTTATCGTGTGGACACCCATATTGCGTCATGATTTCTAACAGTGTCATTAGATATTCGAACGGCAAAGGTTGAGGTGGAAGCTATGTTGAGGAAGCTCTTCAAGAACGATTTGCTAGTGGGGTTAGGGGACATCTTATATGCAACAACCTCTGGGGTCGGTGCCCCTTGCTCGCACGACATGATTCTTTTCCATGTACCGGGGGAGGTGGTAAAATATTACCCATTCTTGTTGGACCTCAAAGGGATATAGTTGGTAAGGCCTCGACAATTGGTCGTAGTTGGAGCAAACTACTTGAAGAAGGTTCTAGAGCTTACACCCATGTGTGGCATCGAATGGGTCGAAGAATTCAAATCCTTTGCTCAAGCCAATAGGTGCCTCTAATATGTAATGTCTAGTGTTTTGTTTTCTTATAATCCAAATTATGTAATGATGGTCGTATATGAAGGTGTGGTTAGTTTTGTTTAGGTCTGTGATTGGTTGGCTAAGATCCAGTAGTCTCTTTTTGTAAAAAAAAATTATACTAGGTCGGGTGGTGGTTATGTGGTGGTCGGATGGTGGTCTTTTGGTATTCAGGTGGTGGTCCAGAAGTATCTTTCTTTCAAACTCCTACATGGTAGACGGTTGTAATTTCCTTTTCATATCTAATATAAACTCATCCTTACATAGCAAAAAATATATATTTAATTATTAAATACTCATACAAATTCCACCTCACCTATTGACTGAGACTTACTCTCAATCCACTCATCAATCAAATCCACTTCACTCCCACTCACTTCAAGTTCTCTAATCAATCAATTTAGTCCACTAACAGTCAATTTGAGTTAAAACTCCAATCAATCCACTTAACCAAATCATGTAATCAATTAACTGAAATCATGTAGCCATTTAGCTAGCCCTCAATTTCTCTCATCAATTTTCAACCATTGATCTTCTAAACCTCTCTTCTGATCTTGACTATTGATCAGTGTCATCAAATATATATAAATTATGCAACCATCCTATCCTTCATTTATCATCTTAGATCGCATAGAAAAACTATACTTGTATTTTGTAGGTGCTTTTATGCTATTGTGCTAAATATAAATCTGAGAGCAAAGAATTTCATATTATTTCTCCCAAGGTGAAATAGAGGAGAGTAATGGAGCTACATATAGGGTGAATTGTACTTGTTTCAATAATTGTGTGTTTGCATTTATGTTTGAATCAATTTACCTTTCTTTCTTTATTGTTGTAACTTTTTATTGTAATTCTTGTTTATTGATGATTATGTTTCAATTTTGTAATCATTCCATTTTAAGGTCATACATATAGATTTTAATAAATCCATGAAGGTGTACATAATGTCAACAAATGTCATATAGTGCCATGAGGCCTACAATGTCTCTTAGAATACAAAATGTTGCAATTTATAGGCATAAAAATTGTTATCAGTGTGTCATATAGGCATGCAAAATGTCTCCATAAATAGCAAGGATTAATTTTAAAACATTTGACTTCTCTTTTCTTGACTAGAAAGTAAATCTCAAACCTTACATGATACTTGCAGTCTAACTATTTTTTCTTCTAACACTTTGCATCACTGAGAGAGGCTAGTCATTGGACTAGAATGATTACATAAATTTATAGTGAAGAAAACAATTATACAAAAATTAAATCTTAGTTATTTAGCAATTGTAAATGATGTAAATTGAGACAAGATAATTTCATAATTAAATGTATACATTATATACCCACACCTATGTCAAATACATAGAGGATGAAATTATGAAAGCAACATTGGCATTCAATTTTTCTCACATACTAGGAAGTGTGACAAGTGAACTCATTGACTAGTTAAAAATAATATAGTCAACTAACAAAATTAATTACACATAATCAATAACATTAGATTTTTTATTTTTATTTTTTTAAAATTACAACTTCCCTCAATAAATCTCATGTTGTAACTTATTCTACTAGAACAAGCATGCTAGATGATGGTCTAATATATACTTGTTCAACGAAAAATTATGTTTAAAAATTCAACAATATTGTGAATACAAATAGTTAACTACTATTTTTCGAAACCCAGACTAACCACTTTTTAGAAGCATCAATTGCCTACCATGGCCTTCATCTTGCTAAAGAGAAAGGAGTTAGAAAATTTTGGTTGGAAGGTGATTCTCTAAATATAGTTATTGTCTGAATAAGAAGCATCCTTCCTCTTGGTCTATTTTGCATATTATTGAGGGTACTTTATCCATTTTAAACTCCTTTGATGAGGTCCTTGTGTCACATGTGTTTCATGAAGCCAATTCCTTAGTTGATTGCTTTGCAAATTTGGTGGTTTCTTCTCATAAGTGTTAGGATTCTCATGATGCCATCCCATTTGAGATTCAAATCATCATTAATCATGATCAAACCTTATGTCATGTTGGCAGCTATCTTGGGATGTAGAGGAAATTATTTCCTACCTAGTTCGTTTAGACATGGGAAGTCCTGAATATGGCCATTTAATTATCGTAATTCATTTGAGAAAGTGTTGAAGGGTGCAGACTTGTTATGTGGTTGTCCTTGCATTATCATTTTGGCATAGATTATGGGTGTTTTTTTCTCTTGTTTTTATATCTTTCCTCTCCATTTTCTTGTTTCTCATTTTTGGGTGGAAGTTGCAGTGAGTGGTACTCTAGCTATCATGGGGGGATTGTTGTATATGGGAACCTATGTCTTGCGATTAGGTCAAAGCTAATGGTTTGGTATGGGAGATCCTGGAGAGGGGGGAAGTGTGTCCTTATATTTTGAAGGTTCATGGTTTTGATTCTCAAGTCTCCTAGGATTTTTCCAATGGTTGGAGTAACAAGGTGTTGTGTGTCTTTGGTGTGGAGGTTAACATTAGGGAGGGTTATATTGCTGAAGTTCTAGGCTTATGATCTAAGGGGACAAAATTTTACAGGGATCATTCGGCTTTGAAGTCTGCTCTAGCCAACTTTTTCAAGGGAAGTGAAAGGGAAAAGCTAATGTATTTGGCATGCGGTGTGTATGATCACCTCTCCATTAAGCCTATCTGGAGGAATGTTGATATGGCTATGATGAGGTAATTCACCTTCTATAGCATCTTTTCTATCATCTATGGTTTCCATTTTATGTTGTTAAACCATTTCAGGCACAATAAATTGGTTTTATTTCCCTATTATTTGTTGCTTTCATTGGAAAACAGGATCTTGGACTATAGAAAGAACCCCTCTAATCCCTTTCTGCATGAAGGGATTATGCTTCTGATCATGGAGCATGTTTTTTTTTTTTTAAAGAAGGGGTAAAAATTTTATTCAATCAAAACCAAAGTACAATGCAAAGGCCAGAGGCCCACCAGACCAAGACCACCACTAGAACAACCAACAATCACATTACATATTCCTGTCTTCCACTAATAACCTCTCCAAGGTCTCATGATAATCAGAAGGTAACTCCTCCCTTCCACTGATATCCCAGCCATCCACATTCTCAGAGGCCCACTTCGCCAGATAGTCAGCCACTCTGTTCCATTCTCTAGGGATGTGACAAAAGGAGACAAAAACCAAGGAGCTGCATAGACTCAGAATCTATCTAACTACAGAGGCTAATTTCCAACTAACATCCTCCAACCTCTGGTTGTTTAGCATATCCACAACAATTTGAGAATCAGACTCACAAATGATCCTCCTCTAGCCTAAAGAGCAGCCACACTCAATTGCAATCTTAATAGCAAGGGCCTCCATCAGATTATTAGAGTGTTGACCCTTGTAAATAGAAAAGAAAAAAACCGCAACACTATCATTACCTCTACCAATACCCCCAACCCAAGCATGACCAGGGTTCCCACGAGAAGAACCATCGGTATTAATCTTAAGGACCCCCACAGGGGGAGGCGACCACCTCCCATCCCGACAGACCTGTTGCCTGACATTACGGGGTCTTCTCCCAGCAATGCTTCCCCTTCTATTATCCCCCAGGTTCAAATTCCACAAAATAGCAAGATCACCAGGGTCAGTATTTTCAGTCATATCACACTTAGCAGAAATAGTCTCTTGAAGCCTGCTAATTATCTTCTTCCACAATTGAAAACTTCCCAATTTGGAGCCACAAAAAATTCTACAGTTCCTCTCCATCCAAAGGTTCCAAAGAATCAAAACAGGCCCAACAGACCAGGCCACTTGCAAGAAATAAGTCTTTGCCAAAGGCCTGCCCAGGCTCTCCCAAAAATCAATTAGGGAGGTAGCATGAATACAACCATGATTCCAAGCCTCCCACCATCTATGCCATATCTCTCTAGAAAAAGGGCAAGAAAAGAACAAGTGGGAGGTACATTCCTCACTGTGTGAACAAAGGAAGCAAATAGAAGGTCCCTGAAAATCGCGCTTGCAAAGATTTTCCCAAGTGAGGCACTTCTTTTGAGCAACCAACCATAAGAAAAAATTACATTTGGGCCAAGAAAAGTTGTCCCAGACCTTCTTCCACCAGTGCACCTCAGCAGGACCACGTAAGTTCTTGTCAAGCATAGCATAGCCTTGAGCCATAGAAAATTTACCTTTTGGACTCAGACTCCAAGCCAAAACATCCCTCACATTAAGGGAGCTGCAAAGCCTGCCCTCCAAAACTCTAGCAAGAATAGCACAATCCTCATCCAAACCACCCATGGGCCACTCATGCGGGTCCTTCCAGCAAGCAACCACCGTCTGACCAATTCGCTTGACTATTTTAAAATGCTCCACCTTAATCCAACCCGCCTCAGAAAAAATATGGCAAAGAGGCTGAAGCTGAGGGAAGCTAGAAAGAATGGGAGGGTGGCCATCCCAAGAGTCCTGCCAAAATAGAGCATCAGAGCCTCTATTACAGATCCAGAAGAGACCCTCCTTAATCAACTGAGCACCCTTCTTAAGGGTATCCCAAATACAAGAACCTTTACCTAGCAAAGCAAGTCACGACACATCAAGGCTATCAGCACCAGGAAGATACTTGTGGGCAAGAATCTTGGCCCAATATTTTTCTTGATTGTTGCACCACCTCTAGTATAGCTTGGCAGCCAAGGCCGTGACAACAAGAGCCATAGAGCTAAGACCAAGGCCCCCAGCATGCTTCGGCCTGCAAACACACTCCCACTTGACTAAACTCCACTTCGAGGAAAGAAGGTTTCCAAACCAAGGAATTGTCAAGACAAAGCATCAAAATCCCTCACAAAGGAGGAAGGGGGAACCTGCACACAACACCTATAAATGGGGAGAGACTGCACCACAGTCTTTAGAAGAACCACTCTCCCAGCAGAAGATAACCATCTGTAAGTCCAATGACTAACCTTACTCCGGAATTTATCCAAAATCCCCTGCCAGTAATATCTATGCTGAGATCCCAAAGCCAAAGGGATCCCAAGGTACATCAAGGGAAGAGAACCGATCTGAAATCTAAGGATCCTAGCGATCCTGCTCTGAATAAGTCAAGGGGTATTAAAGAAATAAATGGAGGATTTATCATCATTAATACACTAACCTGAAGCCTTCAAATAGGTGTCTAAGGCTCTCCTAAAGTTCACTGCCTCAATAATTCTAGCCATGCCCATCAATGCAGTATCATCCACAAACTGAAGATGAGAGTAGGAAGGAAGAGAATCATTCCAGCTCCAACCTTGGATAAGACCCTGCCTCACCTGAGATTTAATAAATCTTCCAAGACCCTTCACCATGATAATGAATAAATAAGGAGATAAAGGGTCCCCTTGCCGAAGTCCCCGAGAAGCACTAAACAAATCTGAAGGTTCCCCATTAATGAGAATAGAGAAGGAGGATGAGGTCACACAACTAAGAACCCAATTTACCCACTCCTCATCGAAGCCAAACGCCAAGAGAATTTTCTGTAAGAACTTCCAGCTCACCCAATCATAAGCTTTAGCCATGTCAAGTTTCATAAACATAGCCTTCTCCTTAGAGTTAGCCATAGAATGAATAGCTTCCATTGCAATCACAACACCATCCAAAATTTGTCTTCCTTCAACAAAACCCCCTTGCTCAGGAGAGACCAAAGTACTAAGGAGTGGTTTGAGTCTCTCCACAATCAATTTGGTGATGATCTTGTAAACAACATTACATAGTGCAATAGGTCTAAACTGAACTAGCTGATTCGCCCCCTCCTTCTTAGGTATGAGAGCCAAGAAAGTAGAATTCATGGACTTGAGCATCTGTTTGTTCCTATGAGATTCTTGAACTACCTCGAGGAGATCAAACTTTATTATTTCCCAGAACTCCTGAAAGAACTCAATCGGAAACCCATCTGGGTTGGGAGCCTTACCTTTTTTCATGTTAAACACCACTTTCTCCAATTCAGGTAACAAGATAGGATGTAAGAGGGCCCCATTCATCTCATCAAAGACCAGGTGGGGAATACAATCCAAGATGGCCCTCTCCTCATCCCTAGTTGCAAGATCCTCTCTAGAAAATAAGTTAGAAAAATAAGTGACTACAGCCCTGGAAATATCAACACAGGAAGAGAGTTGAGCCCCTTCAGGCGAAACCAGAGAGGAGATGGAATTCCCCTGCCTCCAAGCCTTAACTAAATTATGAAAGAATGCAGTGTTTCTATCCCCCTCTTGAAACCAATCAACACGATATTTCTGCTTCCAGAAGATCTCCTCTAGAAGCTCCAACTCTTCTAATCCCTTAAGAGCCAAGGACTTAGCTTTAGTAAGATCAGAGGTCAACCCTTGGTCCTGAATCAAACGAGTGATGTTATCCAACTTGGACTGAGCAGCCAACTTCTGAGCATGTAGGTTCCCAAAACATTGTTTATTCCATCTCTTAAGCCTGTACTTCACATGTTGAAGCCTCTTACAAAAAGTAAACATGGTCGTCCCATGGGCAGACATCCCCTCATACCACCAACCCAACATAAGATCCTACAAAGACTGATCTCTTAACCACATTAACTGAAATTTGAAAGAATGGTTTTTGGTGACGCCATGTAAGCAGTGACAGAGAGCTTGATAGGCCAATGATCAGAGCCTCTCCAATCAAGAATTTCTAAGCTGGTGATCAACCTATTGTTCATCCAATAGCAGGAAACCAAAAATCTATCGAGCCTTTCTGAGATAGCCTCAACACCACACCTCCTATTATTCCATGTGAAGACACCATTGGTTGGCTTCACATCAATGAGATTCAAGGAACCAATCATATCTCTGAGTAGATTTGCAGAGGGATCCAACCTGGCTAACCCACCTCGTTTTTCATCCAAGCCAGTAACAACATTAAAATCACTAGCCATAATCCATGGGAGAAATGGGTCTAAGGCCCGAATGAATCTGATGTGAGCCCAAAGATTTGGCTTACCTGAAAGATCAGTAGGAGCATAAATATTGGATAAGAGACACCTTTCTCCAGTCGCAAAACAAGAGGCTACCAGAGAGATAGAAGACTGACTAGAAATCCACCATAAGGGGAGCACTCTCCTCAGGTTCCAGAAGCAAGCCACCCCCCCTGAACTGTTCAAAGCACCCACCCCCTGCCAATTACCCTAGGGCTAGATGCACGAAGCACAATTAGCCAAACCATCCACTGTAAGCTTAGTTTCCTGAATAAAAACCACATCAGGTGACTGGGATTCAATTAATCTACGAACAACCTTTTGTCTAGGGATGTTGTTCAACCCCCTTACATTCCATGATAAAACAATCATTTATGGGGGTGGGAGAAGTGGGAATCAATGGGTTTCATAGACCTAGACTCAACCAAATTATCCCCCATAATTTTGACCTTTTCTTGATCAGTCTTCCTGCCACTCCTTGACGGTTTATCAAGAGGCCCCTTTTTAAAGGATTTTTGTTGTAAACCTAAAATAGGAGGAGCTTTGTTACTCTTCATAGAGTCTGAGGCCCCCTTAGGAGCAGGGGGGTTAGGAGCCACAACAATAGATCCCTTTGGAGCCTGTGACCCCTAGAGATCCCTTATATCTTGAACCTGAGAAGGTAGATCCTGAGCAATCTGTTCAACCTGAAGGTCCCCTGGAGATAAAATCTGATCCTCCTTTGCATCCTCATCCTGAACCTCATTTAGACCCTTAGCCCCAGAAGAGAACTCAATTGGAATACCTTCCTCCTGGGCCAAATCTTCAAGAACATCAAATATGTTAAAAGTGACATCATTGTGTCTATCCAACCAGGTTCTCTTCGTACCCTTTCCTTTGTTACAAGACTTAACCTGAGTAAATCCCTCATTATCTACAGGTTCATTAGTCACAGGATCCTTCCCCTTGTCCCCCCTAGGAGGTCCAGAAGCAACCAAGGGGAAGGGTTTAAATATGGGACATTTGCAGTGTAAATGACCATATTCATGACAAATTCAGCATCTAAAACGGAGGGTCTTGTAATCCAACTGTTGGATCCAAGAAGAAGATTCCATGCGGATTTCCATAGAGTCTGGTAACATATTATTTAAATCAACTTCTACACAAATACGAGCAAAAGAAATTACCTTACAATCTTGAGTTTGTGTAGCCGATCCCACAGGTTTTCCAAGGAGTAATGAAATTGAGTGAAGAATATCTTCCTTCCAGAATTCCAAAGGAAGCCTCGGCAAATGAACCCACACAAGTACCTGTGAGGGGATCTCTTCAGCAGAGTTGAAGCCCATGTGCCAAGGCTTGATGAAAAGCCCCACCTGGTTAAAGAAATAAGGGCCTCCTTCAAAAGCCCTATTCCTATCCAACATGCATGAAAAGATGACCAGAAAATAGTTATTAGCTACCAACATAATCTCCATATCACCTTCAGGATTCCAAATCCGACGAGCCCAGGAGTCCAACACAGGTAGAGAAAGACGAAGGCCCAAAAATTTGCAAATAAGGACATGATTACCCCAATATTCAACATCCTCTGAAACTTGCTCAGGTTGAATAACCAAAATAGGTTGATCCTCAGATCTTTCCAAACATCTGTTTACTTTTTTAATTCGAAACATCCCTTTTGAGGAGGAGACCCCATCTCCAGATAGGGGTTTACCCATCTGATCTTCAACATTGGCATGCAACAAAGAAGATGGCTCTTCCATCTCCAAATCCCCAAAGGAAATCTGAGACAAAACAAAACCTCGATTCTCCATGGACCAAAAAACACAACCACACCAACAAAGAGAGATGAAACAAGAGACCCACAGTCTCAGCTCACAAAACACCACCCGCCAAGATAACGTCAAGTGCCGAAAAAATGAAGGAAAAAATGTCCTCCCACAACCAGACAAGGATTGGACCCCCCAGCCAACCCACGCACCCCTGAGCACAAGTAAAACCCCCCCTTGAGATCGCAGCACAAACACGGCCAGCAGCTGCAGGCAGAATAGAGCTTGGAAGAGCTAGGGCACGTCGTCCCTAGCTTGCACCCAGACATTGCACGATGCCATCCATCTTTCCCTTTCATGGATGCATTCGATCATGGAGCATGTTAAAGCCAAGTTTGTTCTAGAATTTCCTAAGGTTCCCAGAGGTCGCAAGCTAAAGGGTGCTCAGCCTGGTTATGACACGGGGATTTTTGTTGATGAGGAGGCAGGGATAATGAGGTGGGGTCTTCTTAGGAGCTTTTAGCCTCTATGGAAGTGTGTGGTAATCAACCTAATAAAAAACCTAAGACTAAGGCTCCTCAATCTTGGCCAAGGGGGTCACACTCTGATATGGATATTGAGGAGTCTCCTTCCTTCTTTTTCTAAGAAAGTTGCTAAGGGGAAGAAAGGGATTAAGGGTCCTAAAGAGAAAGTGAAAGGTAGAAGCCTAGTAGGGGATGTTGATAAATAGGTTCAGGGGAATTCTACTCTTCCCAATCTTTCAGGGGTGATTGCTTCTATTGGAATGGATAAAGGGAAGAGTGGTGCTAAAGGTGAGAAGGGTCAGCTGGAGTTGTTGGCAGACACTATTATTCAAAAGAAAGGGGCTAATATTAAGGTGGTCAATTTGGATGGTTCTCCCACTGGTGTTGAGTTTTCGAGAAAGCTAAGGTGTCTAAGGATTAGCCTAAGAGGTCGGCTTTTCTTAAGGAGGATCCTTTCAATTGGGAGAAGCTTGATTTGGATGATGTTTTCATATTGGCTAAGGATGGAACGGGAAGCCTCTTCAATATATTCAAATGGCTTCTTTTTGAGGTTAAGGAAATTAGCATTAAGATGAATTCATTGGCTAAGTTCAATTTTGAAATGGTCAATACTAGCAAAAAGGAAATGATAGTGCATAACAGGGTTAAAATAATGAATGTTGTGCTTGATAAGGTCGCAAAGGATGTTGCTAAATGGGTAGGATCATGAGTCTAGACTGGTTTCCCTTGAGGAAAAGTCACTAAAATCTATGAGGATCTAAGTACTGTTATGTAGGTCAGCAACAAGTCTCTGCATACTAGTGCATAGGGGCTGACTTTTCATAATGAGAAAGCTCGTAATTGGTTGGGTAAACTACTTGTAGTTGGGGGGAATGTGTAGGAGGTTAAAGAAGATGCTTATAATTTTTTGATGGATAAGAGCATGGACACAGGCCCTAGCATTAGAACTAAGTAAGAACAAGAAGGGTTCTATCATTCTTGCTTGAGTATTGGAAGATTTGATGGAGATGCATTAGAATGTCATCTCCAGTAATTTAGAAGTAGCTAGGATTTTAAAGAATTTACAGTAGTTTCTATTTTTGGATTCTTTTTTGCTAATTGTTTGTTGAAGGTTTGTTGTCGGTTTGGATTTGTTGATTATTTGAAAAAAAAAAAATTGGTTAGTGGTTACCTGCTTTTCTTATGTCTTTCCTATGCAACCTTTTCTCATTGTGCAGGGTTTCGGGATCCCTTCAAAACCTATTTTTTCGTTAATCAAAAACTAACTACTATTTTCTTGTAATATACTAAAAATTTACCCATGAAATAGATGGGACCATAAAACTTAGTACTAGAATCATTAATGACTCACCACCCTACAAGGTTATATCCTAACATATATAATAAATGGATATTTTTAATTCAATTCTAAAATTAATAATCAATTTACATGTTAAAAAAATAAGTATAAAATATAAAATATATATTATAAATTTGTATATAAGTTCATACCTATATGATCACCAAACAAATTATGCACTATCTCACCAGTGATGATCATGTTATCTAATCCTCTATATTGTATTATCAAATCACTCTATAATGTCCCAATAAATTTAAAATTAAAATGAGCATACTTGTGGGAAAGGACATACCCTCTACACCAAGTCGGTCATGGTCTCCTCCAAAGAAAATATGATAGAAACTATAGCATAAGTGGGAGGAATTAGCACTAAAACTAAAAAAATTATATAGTATGAGCATCATGTGAACCATGATATTAAGACATATAATTCCATATTGTATAAGGTGATCTATGAGAGTATCAATAGTATGGAGGTTTTGCACCTCCATAGTCTCCTTAATGAGTCATGGCACCATCACATGAAAGATATTTGGGCTAGGATTCCTCTTGAATAGTTTGGTGGCTAGCAAGCTCCCACTCCATCCTAGGAAAATCATTTTCCTCTACTCTAAAGCTCCATCATATCAAAATAATTAGAAATTTCATGAAGGATAAACCTGTAATAAATTTTTCTAAAGAAACATAAGTGAATCTCATTGTTGTTACACCTTGGAGTTTATCAAAGACCATCCATCATCTATCTTAAAATTATTTTTTATGTCAATGAAATTTCACCAATCCAGGGTATTAATGCATTCAAACTATATACAATGGATCCATTAAATTTTGGATCTTTAAACAAAGCACAAATTTGTTTTTTTGTTTTCTTCTTTTTATGTGATCATAAGATAACGTTATCACACAAAATTGGTGATATAACTCTTTATGAGTTTTCCAGTAATGAATTTTACTCTTCACTAAGTCATCATACTTCATCATTACTTCTAATTTAGTTTCAATTCATGCATGTTTGGGTTTTGATATTGATTTCCTCCATATCTCAAATAAATTCTACAATTCAAGTTTTGTTTTGCTCTAGTTTCCTTAATATATCCTCTTAGCTTTATGGAGAGTTTGTGGGTAGTGTTGAAGGAGATCAAAGTAGTATGGGGTATTCTTAAGAAAAGTCCTCTTCTACATTAGGTTTAGAGGTAGGTTTCATATAATTTGGCATTAGAAAATGATAAAGAAATAGAAATGTATTCTAAAAAATAAATATTATAAAAATGTAAACAAAATTTAATACAAAAAATTAGAAATACTAATTACATACATCTTCGTCAACATGGAATTGTGAAATATATAAGAGAGGGCTAACAAATGATCTTCTTTACCAAAATGTGTTTAGGCTTTTGACTTACAAATGATCTTCAATGTGTAAGTGAAATACGTATTTTTTCTTTAAAAATATAATAATGCACATATATTATGCAATGCATGTGTGTTATGACTTGTCAAGCCATAAAACATGCTCATTATGTGTATTATTACAAGGGTAAGTGCACAAATATGGGGGGCCAAAAACGGGTCTTAAGTGGCTACTTTTTTTCTAAAATCAAGAAAAGACTAACCTTGGATGAGAAATTGAAGATAGTTACACTCAAAATTTTAAGATGCAACAAAAACAAGTCGTAGTGCTTTGAAACTACTTTCTAAACTACTAATTTAAAAAAAAAATGGTAGAGATTAAGGGGCTCAAAAAGGGGGGCCACGGTTCTATTTTTTCAAAAAAACTAACATTGTGTTGGGTGATCCCACAATACTAGTTTACAATTTTTGGCTAAACTAGACACTTAACTGATTTTTTCTAACTAAATCTTCACTTTCGGGCACCTATAGCAATTAAACCGTGGGGAATTTGAAGATGATGCAAACTAGTGATTTGTGACATTTTATCTGTAGATTCTAAATATATTTTTTTCAAAAATTTTGGAATTATATTGCACTTCTTTTTCCATCTCCTTCAAAAACTAATTTTTTTCAAGAACACCATTTTTAAGGAGTGATGTCCGCCGGGATACAACATAACTTCTTTTCCATGAAGGATAAAATTCTATTTTTTTCAAATTAGATTTGTAACTATGATATCTAGTGCTTCTAATTGGTTTCATAGTGTTTTATTGAATATTTTTTCCTTAATCAAGTTTCGAAGTCCAACGAATTACAATTCAGAAATAGGGGGACTGTATACAACATAACTTTTTGTGTATGTATCGAATTCAAAAAAATTGTTGATCAAGGACTTCAATATATAGTGCACCTATATTTTTCAAAAAAAAATTGATAATCTACTATTTTCCATATGTGCGCATTAGAGAGTTTATTTTTCTATGAAATCCCACATTCACAAGAAATAAAAAATAAATATAATAATTAATAAATTTATTTAAAATTATACTTTTGGGAGCTTATAATAAGAACTACATATGCATAAAAAATAAATTTTAAATGACCCATTTGATCCCCAAAAGGTAAATCAAAGTGGTTTTTTATCAGCATTTTGATAGGTGTAAAGGAGACTTCGTTATAGATATGGTTTAAAACTAGTGGGGTTTTATCCAAGGGGGTTTTATCTAAGGTGGTTCGATCAAACCCTCTTCAATTGGAATCCTTTAAATGGAAATTTTCAAGGCTTAAATCATTATATTTTCTAAAAATATGTGATTTCAGCAAAAATCAGGACTTCTTGCAAATTGTAAACCAGTTTTGTGGGATCACCCCATCTAGTATGGCCCCCTAAAATGTTATTTTTTATTATTATTTTAAAAATCACTTTAGTAAGAAATTATCTAACACCATGTAGTTTATCCCCAATTTCTCTTCTATTTTTTAATGAATACATGATTTTTTACTAATTTTCAAAGAGGACACATCCTGAAAAACAAAAATTTGAGACATACTCCCCCCTAAAAATTTTGAAAACTAATCGAAAATATTTTTTAATATGTGTAGAATGGAGTCTAGTTACTAAAAATTTAATTTATTTGAAATTTCGATGAACGATTAAAAAATAAAGTAAAAAAATACCAAACATTGGTTTTTAACAAAAAACGGATACACTAACAAAAGAAATTAAAGATGAAAACCTTAACATATTCAAAATGTGGAAAAAATTACATGGTTAGATAGCTAAGAGAGAGTTTAACATTACCATGGTGGTTTTTTTACTTGACATTAAAACACATGCAAAGTTGATGGAGAGCACGCTCGAGATTATGTCAATTTTTTTAGAATTTGCAAAAACACATCTTTGGACATTGGAAAGTCAGACCAAGGATTTGGGTTGGAAGCCCAAAGTAAATCCAAGCCAAAGGCTTAGAAATTTCCAAATAAAATAAAAAAGCAAGTGTGTTATAACGTGCTCACATTATGTCAAAGCAAAACATAAAGAATTTTCTTTAAAGTGTTGACCCCTGGGAGCAGAGAAGGCGTTGAGCATTCTATGAGTCTGGTTCGAGGGTTTTGGCAGCATGGTGGTGGGGGAGGCTTGGCCCTCCCCCAAGAAGGTACACTCCTTTTGTACCCCATTGTAATTGTCCTCATTTAATGCCTCCTTCTTGATTGTGTTGTGGCTATTCCTCCAGTTTCCTATAGTCTTGTGTTGTTCTTGATTTCTTTAATGCTTCCTAGCCTAAAAGTTCATTCACCCGTGTGAGAAGCCATGGAGGGGGGTATGACCCCCCTCGATCCCTCTGGGGATTCCTCGAAGGATGAGGAGGTAGTTAATTCTAGTAACTTCCCTAAATATTTTTGAGATGTTGCAAATGAGCAGTCGTTGTGTCTAGAAAACTGTGCAAATTTTATTTTTGACTCTATAGGTGAAGAGGATATCGTTGCTAATAATGGAGGACCACAAGGTAATATTCCTCTGGATACCACTGTTATTTCTCCAAATTGTGACATGCTTGATTCAATTTATAGAGAAAGGGGTAGGTTATTCGAGGTCACAGTTTTCATGGTTGTCATTGACCTGGAGAACCTTCCCACGAGGAAATATTTAGATAGTTGGTTTAATTCAATGTGGAATAAAAAATTGAATGTAAAACTTTTTTTATGTAGAATGATACAAAAGGGTTTGTTCTTAATTTATTTAGAAGTTGTGAGATGCAAACA
>VDFB02086081.1:110928819-110973513 GCA_007258455.2 Sequoia sempervirens
TCCTCATTTAATATTTTTTCCAATTTAAAATTCTTTAAAATTCAACACTAGAGGTGGCAAAAATTAGGAAAGGTGGGGTAACCATTAGCTATTCTATAGCATTAGTTTTCTCATCATTTTTCTACAAATTGAGACCATAATTTCATTCTTTAGTTGTCCATCATTTTGCTAAAATTATTCCGCTGTGTTGAGTTGTTGTGAGTGCAAATATAGAGTTCATTTTGAGAGTTAGAGAGAATTTTAATAAATGAGTTGAGAGGATTATTTTAGTGAGTTTATGTGAATTTTTGGAATGAGCTAAAGTTGATTTGTGAAGATGAGAAAATAGGAAGCTGCAAGTAGAGTCATTTGGGAGAAGATGCAAGAGATTAATTCATTGGAAGCGTTATTGTCCAAACATGCTTGATCTTTATTTATCTCTTGTATCATGAAATTGAATTGTGTGTTGATTGGAAATAGTTGAGTTATCATATCATGTATTCTCTAGTCATTAGATAGAAATGATTATTTTGGATTCTCATTAGTTCGTATGATGTTGAATTGAGGATTTATTATAGAGTAAGATATGAGTTTATCATGGTTTTATATGTTTGAAGAATGTAGTTGTTAAAGAAATGATATATTATATTAGTGTGTAAATATTTCTTGAATAACCATATGGTTTGCAATAAATGGAACTAGAGTCTTAATGGAGATAGGTCAAATGATATTTTGATAGAAATACCTATGTATTAGTTAGATTGTTTAAGTAGAGAACTCGTGTTCTTGAATGGTTAAATATACCTTATAAGATTAGGGCAAGATATTTCCTAGGGTTAGGGTGTACACTTGAATGTAAAAGAAATGCAACAATAGGGTTGTAAATCATATTAGAGATGTATATATACTTTCTAAATACCTTACCAAATGGTTATTATCTTATACTTGACCAAGAGTCTATACCTATTTACAGTATTCTAATCTTAAGAATAGGATTGTACCTCTCAGCAACCCAAAGCTGTAGTGCAAGGAGACTTTAAGGTGCAGAAGCATAGACTCCTCCCAAGCTGAAAATGTCCTCTAGGTTAGATATAAACTTGTCTTACATTTAGATATGTGCACATATGTGCATGTTATAATAAGAGAAAGGAAATATGATTGCTCACTTATTTACAAATGTAGGAACCTTGTTCAAATAATGCAATGGATAACTTAGAAAGGGCCATGAGGGAATTAGAAGATCAATTAAATGGTTCTTAGATGAGTTATTAGAAGTTGATAGCTTATTATGTTGACATACTATGTGATATTATTATAATAATTTATATGTTATTAATGTTGAGGATAACCATATTTGTTATGATTCCCTAGAGGGATGGACCCAAACTAGATATGACAACCAAGAGTAGAAAAACCAATACAAAGTAGTAATCTTCTTAATTCTAAATTACTATACATGTTGACATATTGACAGTAGTGTAGATTAAGACTAGATGTGTCTATTTGGTGACATGGAGTCATCAATATTTAACTAATGGTGTTTCAATCAAGAGAATATATTCACTTCTATTATTAAAGGATAAATCTTGAATAGGAGGTAGAAGTTTGACCCAGGGTGTTACAAGCATGTAACCATGTATTCAAGAGATTGTGATTAAACCTATTTGGTCTATTAATTCAGTATTTGTGAGTGATCACTTTGGATGAAACCTTGTTTGTGATTGATAATCATGGGGTAAACCTTACGAATATGGAAAAGGGTAATCTAGTGGATGTGTCCAGCCTTTAAGGTATATGGTATTACTATTAGTGTGTTATAACTTTTGTTAAAACTTTATTATGGATGTAACCCTTGAGGTTCAATGGTCATTATAGTTTTCAAGTCGAGTAAGGGTGGGTAAACATACAATCTGCTCATAGAAGTGGAATATATATATATATATATAGAATCTCTAGCCAGAGTAGGTGTAAACACTGCTACCTACTCCTTGTCAGTTCATTGTGATCCAGGATTGCATACTAGTCAGTAGTTTCATGCTAGTTGGAAGGAATCCTTTGTATGGCCATAATTGATATGTAGAACACAACACTAAATACTTAGATGTGTATTATTATGGTTTACACACCAATTTCTTCGTTGAAGGGTAGGGCCATCTTACCAGTTAGGTAGATGTGCAAGGGACAGTAGTAAATCCGTGGTTGGAGGAAGATCACTTGTATGATGCCCTTCCTCTTGATTTCAGCTACCGAGTCTAGTGAAATAGAAGGAGAGTGATCCATAGGTGGACACCTTGACTAGAAGTGAGATCCATAGGTGGAGACTTCTACCGCTAAACTCAAGTGAGTTATAATATGTATATGTTTATGATAATATTGAATCATTTGTAAATTGTATTTGAAAGATGAATTTAATTTATAGGAGATTATACATAATGATTACTTCCTTCAAGAAATAATATATGCAATGATACTTTATGATAATGAAAAGGAATTTTTTTATGTCCATGTACTTGAGGACTTGTGTTATTTACTTTTAAGTTAAAACTTAGGTAAATTCTGGGGGGTATGTTACAATAAGTGTCGATAGGTGGTGCATGGGCGTGGTTTCACAATGCATGTGACATTCGAGTCACAGGTGCCGCTTCATGAAACACAAGTGCATTTAAATCACACTCATAAGTGTGGTTTCATGAAATCACACCTCTATTTCCCTCCCATTCATCCCCTATTCTACCTGAACTTATTGCCCCTAACTACCCCTAGAGATGCTAAATAGGGTACTTACTGGCTCTCTTGCCTCCACCAACTGCTAGAACTCTCAAACTTGCTCCATGCAATGCAAATGGTGGGGAAAATGTTACATCTCCTTCTCTATTTTGCTCCTTTTCTCCAAAGATTTGAATGAAAATGACTTGTTATGGGCCCCATATGCCTATTTATAGGCCCCTAACCCTAAGTGGACCCTTGTGTATGTTGGAGGAACCATATTAACTAGATGCACTTGTCATTACGTTCTTCTAGCCCTCATTTCTTTTTTTTTTTCACCTAAATCTCATTTATCCACCCCTAGTGAACCCGTCTAATCCCATCTTTTCGAGACACCATCCAAAATTATTTTTCAAAAAAAAAAATCTTAGCAATCTCTTGAGGGGAGGCATCACCTCCTATTCTTTTAATCTCATTGGGGCATTTTATTTCTCTTTGACGCAACTTCACTTTTGATGCCACATCAAAGAGGGGCAAAATGTAGATATCACAAATTTGACATTTCTTTATTTTTTTTTAAAAGGGGTAAATGCTTTTGACTTGGAGCTATGAACCAATGGGGTCAAAAATGGGGGATCTTATCCTCAATATAAACATTCAACAATAACACCCAAGCGGGGTTTGAACTTGATGTCAAGAGCAACACTACAACTTAACCACACACTATGCCACTATTGAGAATATTTCCTTATAATTAATTAAAATTCTAAATTTTAATTGATATATCCTAATACCAATAATTAATTAAATAGTTTATTACTTGATAAATTATCCTTAATTAATTAAATTTTATTTAATTAATTTTTTCCTTTTCTCTTTTTATTTTAAAGATTGATTAATTTATTTAATTTAACTTTCCCTACCATTTAATTCTTCTAAGCCTATTAATTTATTAATACTCTTCTAATCCTCATTTAACATTTTTTCAATTTAAAATTCTTTAAAATTAAAAATTGTCATCACCATGTGTCATCCCCTATTAATTAATTAATCCAACTTTTAATCCCCATTTAACCTTTTTCCCAATTTAGAATTCTTCAAAATTCAAACTTGTCATCATGTGTCATCCCCTATTAATTAATTAATCCCATAATCCCCTTTTAATCCCCTTTTAACATTTTTCCCAATTAAAACTTTTTCAGAATTCAAACTTGACATGTGTCATCCCCGTTCACATGTGCATGCCTCTAGATTAATTCCTCACCTCTTCTTCCTTAAATCCATTAGAAACAAATGACACTTTTTTAGTTGACTTTGCATGGGGCCACCTCTTTCTTATCAATAAAATCTAATTTTAAATCACCACCTCCTTAAGAAATAGCAAAAGTCAAAAGATTGCCTCTTATAAATCCTATCACAATCTTCCACAATCTTACTCAATCTTCATCATTTAGCCTCTATCCATAATTAATACTTACATGACACTTGTCTTTTCTTTTTAACTTAAGAGAACCTCTTAACCTGAACTCTTGATCTTGTGGCCAGATTTCAACCCTTCATCCATTTGATCATATTTCTATAAATTGAAGTTCTCATCTTTCATTTTCATCAAGTCTGTTGCTATTAGGGTTATGTTGCCTCCATAAGTTTTAGAGCAATCAACATTTTATCAGTTTGAATGAGTTTGAAGGTGATTTGAGGTAAGTAAATGCGTGTGTTATGCATTTGTGTTATTTGTTTTACTTCAATCATTTTGCTCATCTTCACAGGGAGAAGAGAGATCAAACCATTGTATCTCTGAACAAAAAGAAGTGCACTGGTGAGTGAACTGATAAAGTTTGATGACGGTTTATAATTCATTGAAATAATGAAACATAGATAGCAGGCAAGGATTTTTTTGGAAAGCCTTGTTGTTTAATAGGACTCTATTGCAGGCAGGTCCTTGGAAAGCTTTGTTCTTTTAAAATTATTGATTCTGGATGCTTGAAGTTTTTAATGATATGGCATTGTTATATTGCAGTGTTTTTCCCTGATCATAACTCTTTGACTTTAGGTTTGGTCACTGAAAATCCCCTGCTATCTCTATCTCTGATTTGTTTTATAATAAGTACATTCGGTATTTATCAGTTTTTCTCTTGAGTTTTGGGAATGGGGAGACGCTTGGAGTGGGTTTTGGTGACGGAAACAAAGTTTTGGATTTTGGGTATGCAGGGATCACTAATAAAACAATATACAAATAAATTAACGGTAAATATATTGCCAACAAACTGTAATGTGTCTGTAATGTGCCAGATTCAATTGGAAGCAGAAAGATGGATTTACAGCTTGGAAACAGAAAGATGTCAGCCATCAAAGCATGGAAGGTAGGGGATTAGTCGACCTCATCTGGGACCAATCGGATTAGAATTTTTGAAAATTCTAGTAAATTTAGCTTGAGTTTCTGGTTTGTGGTTTAATATTTGGTGTTTCTTAGATGCTCTTGTAGCAATGTTGTTTTGTTTCTTGCCCTCATTAATGTGAGAGTGACATTTTTCAGGTGAAATATGAAGACGTGATGGCACGGCTTGATGTGAGTATTGATATTTTGCAGCTGGGATATGACGACGATTTTAAACGGCTTGAGAGCCCGGCAATATCTTTGCATGACCTAAAATCCAATATTTTTGATCTTTTCATGTTGAAGGGGGATCCCGATGAGCTTAATTTAAGATATACAGACGAAGATGGTGATGTTATCAGTATATTGAATGAAAAAGGTTATCTTGATGCATGCAAAGAGAATCTCAGCCCTCTTTATGTGCAGGCATCGTTGAGTAGGAGCCAAGGAAGTTATCTAAAATGCAGTGAAATGAGCTTTCATAATCTGGGGCCATTTGGTGGAGGTGGAGGAATAGATTGGAACGATGGGCATTTTGAAGGAATAACTGGAATTACTGTAACCACGAGCTCGTTATCCTTGCTTGCCATTGAATTTAGTTATGCTACTAAAAAGGGTACTACTTATACCGCACCTCGACACGGAGGATCAGGAGAGGCTATTTGTACGGTAATTAATTTTGCTAACATTCATTTTCAGTTTTGTTTCTTGCTAACATTCTCTTCTGTTTCTTACAGAAATATTTGGTCTGTTTGTATGGTGTGCAGGAATTTAAACACCCAACTGAAAAGCTTCGAAAGATAAGTGGATATTGTGGACTTGTAGAAAATACGTGGACAGTCATCAAAGGTTTATCGTTTGAAACCAACCTTGCAAAATATGGTCCATTTGGTGTAGCAGATTGGGCTCCTTTTGAGATTGATTTGAGATCAAGAGATGTAATTGGTGTTTATGGCCGAGCTTGTAATAAATATGTGAGCTCTATTGGTCTGCACACACTTTGCTAATGCTACCAGAGCACAACTTGGAAAGTGAAGCTAAATGACAGCTATGAATGTAGTTTGTAAGGAAAGCTCTAAATCTGTTTTGTTTCATCTCTGTTCGATCATGGTATATCAGATATTTAGTGTTATAGGTTTTTTACTAAGTGTGAATAGAGTTTATTCGGTTAGTGGCATTGTGCTGCTCCTTTGGATGTGTAAGACAAACTACAGTTGGCCATTCAAATTTACTAATCTACAAACCATTGAAGGCTGTGAGTTTTGAAATCGCAATTTGATCTGTATTGCCATGTAGCAGCATTTCTATTTCCAAAACAGAAAATGAAGCTATAAAAAAAGTTGTTAAGGAAATGTTGTCATCTACATTGTTTCTCTGGTGCATTGCTTCTGCATTAAGTGCAAGCAGGTTTAATTTTGTCTGATGCCAACATCTTGATTCATTCTCTGAGAGTTAAAAAGGCTTTTGAAATTTAAACATTAAATATTGTTTTTTTATAATAAATAATATTTTGTAGTGTTTCTTTGTACTATCATAATTAATGTATTTTTGTTTGTCAAATAGCAGAACATTATATACATATAATTACAACTTAATTTGACCTATCATATGGGTCAATTGAATTTTATTTATCTTGTCTTTCATAGTCAATTGAATTTTGTTATTACAGGTCAATTTTCTTTTTTCTAAGATATGTCCATTCTTGTATTCATATAATGTAATTCTCTATTTAAAAAATCTTTTATTATAATATAAGGGGCACTAATTTGTGGATGAGCCTAATAATACCTATTAGGTTTAACACAAATGACCTTTCAAGGGAGGAAACAATTGTGATTAAATTTTTTTAGAAGGAAGGGGTAAACATAGGAACACAAGCCAAACTAACACACAAAGTGTCTTATCATATGAGCCAACAAAATCTCATGTCTACAATTGAAAGACTAGAAGCAATGCATGAACATACCATAGGCTATATTTGATATTGGACTCAACATGGGTGATTTCAACAAAGAAAAAGAAAAAGCCATTTGAGTGAGCTTCCAAGCGGTATAAATTCGGACCTATATTTGTGCTAATGCTTATTAACCCGTCTCAAGCATGCTTTAGGGAGTTCTCACAATTTTTTTTGAAAGAAGGGTAAAAATTTTATTCAATCAAAACCAAAGTACAATGCAAAGGCCAGAGGCCCACCAGACCAAGACCACCACTAGAACAACCAACAATCACATTACATATTCCTGTCTTCCACTAATAACCTCTCCAAGGTCTCATGATAATCAGAAGGTAACTCCTCCCTTCCACTGATATCCCAGCCATCCACATTCTCAGAGGCCCACTTCGCCAGATAGTCAGCCACTCTGTTCCATTCTCTAGGGATGTGACAAAAGGAGACAAAAACCAAGGAGCTGCATAGACTCAGAATCTATCTAACTACAGAGGCTAATTTCCAACTAACATCCTCCAACCTCTGGTTGTTTAGCATATCCACAACAATTTGAGAATCAGACTCACAAATGATCCTCCTCTAGCCTAAAGAGCAGCCACACTCAATTGCAATCTTAATAGCAAGGGCCTCCATCAGATTATTAGAGTGTTGACCCTTGTAAATAGAAAAGAAAAAAACCGCAACACTATCATTACCTCTACCAATACCCCCAACCCAAGCATGACCAGGGTTCCCACGAGAAGAACCATCGGTATTAATCTTAAGGACCCCCACAGGGGGAGGCGACCACCTCCCATCCCGACAGACCTGTTGCCTGACATTACGGGGTCTTCTCCCAGCAATGCTTCCCCTTCTATTATCCCCCAGGTTCAAATTCCACAAAATAGCAAGATCACCAGGGTCAGTATTTTCAGTCATATCACACTTAGCAGAAATAGTCTCTTGAAGCCTGCTAATTATCTTCTTCCACAATTGAAAACTTCCCAATTTGGAGCCACAAAAAATTCTACAGTTCCTCTCCATCCAAAGGTTCCAAAGAATCAAAACAGGCCCAACAGACCAGGCCACTTGCAAGAAATAAGTCTTTGCCAAAGGCCTGCCCAGGCTCTCCCAAAAATCAATTAGGGAGGTAGCATGAATACAACCATGATTCCAAGCCTCCCACCATCTATGCCATATCTCTCTAGAAAAAGGGCAAGAAAAGAACAAGTGGGAGGTACATTCCTCACTGTGTGAACAAAGGAAGCAAATAGAAGGTCCCTGAAAATCGCGCTTGCAAAGATTTTCCCAAGTGAGGCACTTCTTTTGAGCAACCAACCATAAGAAAAAATTACATTTGGGCCAAGAAAAGTTGTCCCAGACCTTCTTCCACCAGTGCACCTCAGCAGGACCACGTAAGTTCTTGTCAAGCATAGCATAGCCTTGAGCCATAGAAAATTTACCTTTTGGACTCAGACTCCAAGCCAAAACATCCCTCACATTAAGGGAGCTGCAAAGCCTGCCCTCCAAAACTCTAGCAAGAATAGCACAATCCTCATCCAAACCACCCATGGGCCACTCATGCGGGTCCTTCCAGCAAGCAACCACCGTCTGACCAATTCGCTTGACTATTTTAAAATGCTCCACCTTAATCCAACCCGCCTCAGAAAAAATATGGCAAAGAGGCTGAAGCTGAGGGAAGCTAGAAAGAATGGGAGGGTGGCCATCCCAAGAGTCCTGCCAAAATAGAGCATCAGAGCCTCTATTACAGATCCAGAAGAGACCCTCCTTAATCAACTGAGCACCCTTCTTAAGGGTATCCCAAATACAAGAACCTTTACCTAGCAAAGCAAGTCACGACACATCAAGGCTATCAGCACCAGGAAGATACTTGTGGGCAAGAATCTTGGCCCAATATTTTTCTTGATTGTTGCACCACCTCTAGTATAGCTTGGCAGCCAAGGCCGTGACAACAAGAGCCATAGAGCTAAGACCAAGGCCCCCAGCATGCTTCGGCCTGCAAACACACTCCCACTTGACTAAACTCCACTTCGAGGAAAGAAGGTTTCCAAACCAAGGAATTGTCAAGACAAAGCATCAAAATCCCTCACAAAGGAGGAAGGGGGAACCTGCACACAACACCTATAAATGGGGAGAGACTGCACCACAGTCTTTAGAAGAACCACTCTCCCAGCAGAAGATAACCATCTGTAAGTCCAATGACTAACCTTACTCCGGAATTTATCCAAAATCCCCTGCCAGTAATATCTATGCTGAGATCCCAAAGCCAAAGGGATCCCAAGGTACATCAAGGGAAGAGAACCGATCTGAAATCTAAGGATCCTAGCGATCCTGCTCTGAATAAGTCAAGGGGTATTAAAGAAATAAATGGAGGATTTATCATCATTAATACACTAACCTGAAGCCTTCAAATAGGTGTCTAAGGCTCTCCTAAAGTTCACTGCCTCAATAATTCTAGCCATGCCCATCAATGCAGTATCATCCACAAACTGAAGATGAGAGTAGGAAGGAAGAGAATCATTCCAGCTCCAACCTTGGATAAGACCCTGCCTCACCTGAGATTTAATAAATCTTCCAAGACCCTTCACCATGATAATGAATAAATAAGGAGATAAAGGGTCCCCTTGCCGAAGTCCCCGAGAAGCACTAAACAAATCTGAAGGTTCCCCATTAATGAGAATAGAGAAGGAGGATGAGGTCACACAACTAAGAACCCAATTTACCCACTCCTCATCGAAGCCAAACGCCAAGAGAATTTTCTGTAAGAACTTCCAGCTCACCCAATCATAAGCTTTAGCCATGTCAAGTTTCATAAACATAGCCTTCTCCTTAGAGTTAGCCATAGAATGAATAGCTTCCATTGCAATCACAACACCATCCAAAATTTGTCTTCCTTCAACAAAACCCCCTTGCTCAGGAGAGACCAAAGTACTAAGGAGTGGTTTGAGTCTCTCCACAATCAATTTGGTGATGATCTTGTAAACAACATTACATAGTGCAATAGGTCTAAACTGAACTAGCTGATTCGCCCCCTCCTTCTTAGGTATGAGAGCCAAGAAAGTAGAATTCATGGACTTGAGCATCTGTTTGTTCCTATGAGATTCTTGAACTACCTCGAGGAGATCAAACTTTATTATTTCCCAGAACTCCTGAAAGAACTCAATCGGAAACCCATCTGGGTTGGGAGCCTTACCTTTTTTCATGTTAAACACCACTTTCTCCAATTCAGGTAACAAGATAGGATGTAAGAGGGCCCCATTCATCTCATCAAAGACCAGGTGGGGAATACAATCCAAGATGGCCCTCTCCTCATCCCTAGTTGCAAGATCCTCTCTAGAAAATAAGTTAGAAAAATAAGTGACTACAGCCCTGGAAATATCAACACAGGAAGAGAGTTGAGCCCCTTCAGGCGAAACCAGAGAGGAGATGGAATTCCCCTGCCTCCAAGCCTTAACTAAATTATGAAAGAATGCAGTGTTTCTATCCCCCTCTTGAAACCAATCAACACGATATTTCTGCTTCCAGAAGATCTCCTCTAGAAGCTCCAACTCTTCTAATCCCTTAAGAGCCAAGGACTTAGCTTTAGTAAGATCAGAGGTCAACCCTTGGTCCTGAATCAAACGAGTGATGTTATCCAACTTGGACTGAGCAGCCAACTTCTGAGCATGTAGGTTCCCAAAACATTGTTTATTCCATCTCTTAAGCCTGTACTTCACATGTTGAAGCCTCTTACAAAAAGTAAACATGGTCGTCCCATGGGCAGACATCCCCTCATACCACCAACCCAACATAAGATCCTACAAAGACTGATCTCTTAACCACATTAACTGAAATTTGAAAGAATGGTTTTTGGTGACGCCATGTAAGCAGTGACAGAGAGCTTGATAGGCCAATGATCAGAGCCTCTCCAATCAAGAATTTCTAAGCTGGTGATCAACCTATTGTTCATCCAATAGCAGGAAACCAAAAATCTATCGAGCCTTTCTGAGATAGCCTCAACACCACACCTCCTATTATTCCATGTGAAGACACCATTGGTTGGCTTCACATCAATGAGATTCAAGGAACCAATCATATCTCTGAGTAGATTTGCAGAGGGATCCAACCTGGCTAACCCACCTCGTTTTTCATCCAAGCCAGTAACAACATTAAAATCACTAGCCATAATCCATGGGAGAAATGGGTCTAAGGCCCGAATGAATCTGATGTGAGCCCAAAGATTTGGCTTACCTGAAAGATCAGTAGGAGCATAAATATTGGATAAGAGACACCTTTCTCCAGTCGCAAAACAAGAGGCTACCAGAGAGATAGAAGACTGACTAGAAATCCACCATAAGGGGAGCACTCTCCTCAGGTTCCAGAAGCAAGCCACCCCCCCTGAACTGTTCAAAGCACCCACCCCCTGCCAATTACCCTAGGGCTAGATGCACGAAGCACAATTAGCCAAACCATCCACTGTAAGCTTAGTTTCCTGAATAAAAACCACATCAGGTGACTGGGATTCAATTAATCTACGAACAACCTTTTGTCTAGGGATGTTGTTCAACCCCCTTACATTCCATGATAAAACAATCATTTATGGGGGTGGGAGAAGTGGGAATCAATGGGTTTCATAGACCTAGACTCAACCAAATTATCCCCCATAATTTTGACCTTTTCTTGATCAGTCTTCCTGCCACTCCTTGACGGTTTATCAAGAGGCCCCTTTTTAAAGGATTTTTGTTGTAAACCTAAAATAGGAGGAGCTTTGTTACTCTTCATAGAGTCTGAGGCCCCCTTAGGAGCAGGGGGGTTAGGAGCCACAACAATAGATCCCTTTGGAGCCTGTGACCCCTAGAGATCCCTTATATCTTGAACCTGAGAAGGTAGATCCTGAGCAATCTGTTCAACCTGAAGGTCCCCTGGAGATAAAATCTGATCCTCCTTTGCATCCTCATCCTGAACCTCATTTAGACCCTTAGCCCCAGAAGAGAACTCAATTGGAATACCTTCCTCCTGGGCCAAATCTTCAAGAACATCAAATATGTTAAAAGTGACATCATTGTGTCTATCCAACCAGGTTCTCTTCGTACCCTTTCCTTTGTTACAAGACTTAACCTGAGTAAATCCCTCATTATCTACAGGTTCATTAGTCACAGGATCCTTCCCCTTGTCCCCCCTAGGAGGTCCAGAAGCAACCAAGGGGAAGGGTTTAAATATGGGACATTTGCAGTGTAAATGACCATATTCATGACAAATTCAGCATCTAAAACGGAGGGTCTTGTAATCCAACTGTTGGATCCAAGAAGAAGATTCCATGCGGATTTCCATAGAGTCTGGTAACATATTATTTAAATCAACTTCTACACAAATACGAGCAAAAGAAATTACCTTACAATCTTGAGTTTGTGTAGCCGATCCCACAGGTTTTCCAAGGAGTAATGAAATTGAGTGAAGAATATCTTCCTTCCAGAATTCCAAAGGAAGCCTCGGCAAATGAACCCACACAAGTACCTGTGAGGGGATCTCTTCAGCAGAGTTGAAGCCCATGTGCCAAGGCTTGATGAAAAGCCCCACCTGGTTAAAGAAATAAGGGCCTCCTTCAAAAGCCCTATTCCTATCCAACATGCATGAAAAGATGACCAGAAAATAGTTATTAGCTACCAACATAATCTCCATATCACCTTCAGGATTCCAAATCCGACGAGCCCAGGAGTCCAACACAGGTAGAGAAAGACGAAGGCCCAAAAATTTGCAAATAAGGACATGATTACCCCAATATTCAACATCCTCTGAAACTTGCTCAGGTTGAATAACCAAAATAGGTTGATCCTCAGATCTTTCCAAACATCTGTTTACTTTTTTAATTCGAAACATCCCTTTTGAGGAGGAGACCCCATCTCCAGATAGGGGTTTACCCATCTGATCTTCAACATTGGCATGCAACAAAGAAGATGGCTCTTCCATCTCCAAATCCCCAAAGGAAATCTGAGACAAAACAAAACCTCGATTCTCCATGGACCAAAAAACACAACCACACCAACAAAGAGAGATGAAACAAGAGACCCACAGTCTCAGCTCACAAAACACCACCCGCCAAGATAACGTCAAGTGCCGAAAAAATGAAGGAAAAAATGTCCTCCCACAACCAGACAAGGATTGGACCCCCCAGCCAACCCACGCACCCCTGAGCACAAGTAAAACCCCCCCTTGAGATCGCAGCACAAACACGGCCAGCAGCTGCAGGCAGAATAGAGCTTGGAAGAGCTAGGGCACGTCGTCCCTAGCTTGCACCCAGACATTGCACGATGCCATCCATCTTTCCCTTTCATGGATGCATTTGATCATGGAGCATGTTAAAGCCAAGTTTGTTCCAAAAGTTCCTAAGGTTCCTAGAGGTCGCAAGCTAAAGGGTGCTCAGCCTGGTTATGACACAGGGATTTTTGTTGATGAGGAAGCAGGGATAATGAGGTGGGGTCTTCTTAGGAGCTTTCATCCTCTGTGGAAGTGTGTGGTAATCAACCTAATAAAAAACCTAAAACTGGGGCTCCTCAATCTTGGTCAGGGGGGTCACAAACTGATATGGATAATAAGGAGTCTCCTTCCTACTTTTTCTAAGAAAGTTGCTAAGGGGAAGAAAGGGATTAAGGGTCCTAAAGAGAAAGTGAAAGGTAGAAGCCTAGCAGGGGATGGTGATAAATGGGTTAAGGGGAATTCTACTCTTCCCAATCTTTTAGGGGTGGTTGCTTCTATTGGAATGGACAAAGGGCAGATTGGTGCTAAAGGTGAGAAGGGTCAGCTAGAGTTGTTGGCAGACACTATTATTCAAAAGAAAGGGCTAATATTAAGGTGGTCAATTGGTTCTCCCAGCGGTGTTTGAGTTTTAAAGCTAAGGTGTCAGGATTGCCTGAGAGGTCGGATTTTCTTAAGGAGGATCCTTTCAATTGGGAGAAGCTTGATTTGGATGATGTTTTCATATTGGCTAAGGATGGAACGGGAAGCCTCTTCAATATATTCAAATGGCTTCTTTTTGAGGTTAAGGAAATTAAAATTAACATGAATTCATTGGCTAAGTTCAATTTTGAAATGGTCAATACTAGCAAAAAGGAAATGATAGTGCATAACAGGGTTAAAATAATGAATGTTGTGCTTGATAAGGTCGCAAAGGATGTTGCTAAATGGGTAGGATCATGAGTCTAGACTGGTTTCCCTTGAGGAAAAGTCACTAAAATCTATGAGGATCTAAGTACTGTTATGTAGGTCAGCAACAAGTCTCTGCATACTAGTGCATAGGGGCTGACTTTTCATAATGAGAAAGCTCGTAATTGGTTGGGTAAACTACTTGTAGTTGGGGGGAATGTGTAGGAGGTTAAAGAAGATGCTTATAATTTTTTGATGGATAAGAGCATGGACACAGGCCCTAGCATTAGAACTAAGTAAGAACAAGAAGGGTTCTATCATTCTTGCTTGAGTATTGGAAGATTTGATGGAGATGCATTAGAATGTCATCTCCAGTAATTTAGAAGTAGCTAGGATTTTAAAGAATTTACAGTAGTTTCTATTTTTGGATTCTTTTTTGCTAATTGTTTGTTGAAGGTTTGTTGTCGGTTTGGATTTGTTGATTATTTGAAAAAAAAAAAATTGGTTAGTGGTTACCTGCTTTTCTTATGTCTTTCCTATGCAACCTTTTCTCATTGTGCAGGGTTTCGGGATCCCTTCAAAACCTATTTTTTCGTTAATCAAAAACTAACTACTATTTTCTTGTAATATACTAAAAATTTACCCATGAAATAGATGGGACCATAAAACTTAGTACTAGAATCATTAATGACTCACCACCCTACAAGGTTATATCCTAACATATATAATAAATGGATATTTTTAATTCAATTCTAAAATTAATAATCAATTTACATGTTAAAAAAATAAGTATAAAATATAAAATATATATTATAAATTTGTATATAAGTTCATACCTATATGATCACCAAACAAATTATGCACTATCTCACCAGTGATGATCATGTTATCTAATCCTCTATATTGTATTATCAAATCACTCTATAATGTCCCAATAAATTTAAAATTAAAATGAGCATACTTGTGGGAAAGGACATACCCTCTACACCAAGTCGGTCATGGTCTCCTCCAAAGAAAATATGATAGAAACTATAGCATAAGTGGGAGGAATTAGCACTAAAACTAAAAAAATTATATAGTATGAGCATCATGTGAACCATGATATTAAGACATATAATTCCATATTGTATAAGGTGATCTATGAGAGTATCAATAGTATGGAGGTTTTGCACCTCCATAGTCTCCTTAATGAGTCATGGCACCATCACATGAAAGATATTTGGGCTAGGATTCCTCTTGAATAGTTTGGTGGCTAGCAAGCTCCCACTCCATCCTAGGAAAATCATTTTCCTCTACTCTAAAGCTCCATCATATCAAAATAATTAGAAATTTCATGAAGGATAAACCTGTAATAAATTTTTCTAAAGAAACATAAGTGAATCTCATTGTTGTTACACCTTGGAGTTTATCAAAGACCATCCATCATCTATCTTAAAATTATTTTTTATGTCAATGAAATTTCACCAATCCAGGGTATTAATGCATTCAAACTATATACAATGGATCCATTAAATTTTGGATCTTTAAACAAAGCACAAATTTGTTTTTTTGTTTTCTTCTTTTTATGTGATCATAAGATAACGTTATCACACAAAATTGGTGATATAACTCTTTATGAGTTTTCCAGTAATGAATTTTACTCTTCACTAAGTCATCATACTTCATCATTACTTCTAATTTAGTTTCAATTCATGCATGTTTGGGTTTTGATATTGATTTCCTCCATATCTCAAATAAATTCTACAATTCAAGTTTTGTTTTGCTCTAGTTTCCTTAATATATCCTCTTAGCTTTATGGAGAGTTTGTGGGTAGTGTTGAAGGAGATCAAAGTAGTATGGGGTATTCTTAAGAAAAGTCCTCTTCTACATTAGGTTTAGAGGTAGGTTTCATATAATTTGGCATTAGAAAATGATAAAGAAATAGAAATGTATTCTAAAAAATAAATATTATAAAAATGTAAACAAAATTTAATACAAAAAATTAGAAATACTAATTACATACATCTTCGTCAACATGGAATTGTGAAATATATAAGAGAGGGCTAACAAATGATCTTCTTTACCAAAATGTGTTTAGGCTTTTGACTTACAAATGATCTTCAATGTGTAAGTGAAATACGTATTTTTTCTTTAAAAATATAATAATGCACATATATTATGCAATGCATGTGTGTTATGACTTGTCAAGCCATAAAACATGCTCATTATGTGTATTATTACAAGGGTAAGTGCACAAATATGGGGGGCCAAAAACGGGTCTTAAGTGGCTACTTTTTTTCTAAAATCAAGAAAAGACTAACCTTGGATGAGAAATTGAAGATAGTTACACTCAAAATTTTAAGATGCAACAAAAACAAGTCGTAGTGCTTTGAAACTACTTTCTAAACTACTAATTTAAAAAAAAAATGGTAGAGATTAAGGGGCTCAAAAAGGGGGGCCACGGTTCTATTTTTTCAAAAAAACTAACATTGTGTTGGGTGATCCCACAATACTAGTTTACAATTTTTGGCTAAACTAGACACTTAACTGATTTTTTCTAACTAAATCTTCACTTTCGGGCACCTATAGCAATTAAACCGTGGGGAATTTGAAGATGATGCAAACTAGTGATTTGTGACATTTTATCTGTAGATTCTAAATATATTTTTTTCAAAAATTTTGGAATTATATTGCACTTCTTTTTCCATCTCCTTCAAAACTAATTTTTTCAAGAAACACCATTTTTAAGGAGTGATGCTCACGTATACAACATAACTTTTTCCATGAAGGATAAAATTCTATTTTTTCAAATTTAGATTTGTAACTATGATATCTAGCACTTTCATTTGGTTTCATATTGTTTTATTGAATATTTTTTCCTTAATCAAGTTTTGAAGTCAACAATTACAATTCGTACATAGGCGGACATACAACATAACTTTTTGTATGTCGGAATTCAAAAAAAAATTGTTGGATCAAGGACTTCAATATATAGTGCAACGATATTTTTCAAAAAAATTGATAATCTACTATTTTTTCCATAATGTGCAGAATAGAGCTTTATTTTTAAGTGAAAAACCTACATTCACAAGAAATAAAAATAAATATAATAATTAAATTAAATTTATTTAAAATTATACTTTTGGAGCTTATAATAAGAACTACATATAAAAAATAAATTTTAAATGAATTCATTTGATCCCCCAAAAGGTAAATCAAAAGTGGTTTTTTATCAGCATTTTGATAGGTGTAAAGGAGACTTCGTTATAGATATGGTTTAAAACTAGTGGGGTTTTATCCAAGGGGGTTTTATCTAAGGTGGTTCGATCAAACCCTCTTCAATTGGAATCCTTTAAATGGAAATTTTCAAGGCTTAAATCATTATATTTTCTAAAAATATGTGATTTCAGCAAAAATCAGGACTTCTTGCAAATTGTAAACCAGTTTTGTGGGATCACCCCATCTAGTATGGCCCCCTAAAATGTTATTTTTTATTATTATTTTAAAAATCACTTTAGTAAGAAATTATCTAACACCATGTAGTTTATCCCCAATTTCTCTTCTATTTTTTAATGAATACATGATTTTTTACTAATTTTCAAAGAGGACACATCCTGAAAAACAAAAATTTGAGACATACTCCCCCCTAAAAATTTTGAAAACTAATCGAAAATATTTTTTAATATGTGTAGAATGGAGTCTAGTTACTAAAAATTTAATTTATTTGAAATTTCGATGAACGATTAAAAAATAAAGTAAAAAAATACCAAACATTGGTTTTTAACAAAAAACGGATACACTAACAAAAGAAATTAAAGATGAAAACCTTAACATATTCAAAATGTGGAAAAAATTACATGGTTAGATAGCTAAGAGAGAGTTTAACATTACCATGGTGGTTTTTTTACTTGACATTAAAACACATGCAAAGTTGATGGAGAGCACGCTCGAGATTATGTCAATTTTTTTAGAATTTGCAAAAACACATCTTTGGACATTGGAAAGTCAGACCAAGGATTTGGGTTGGAAGCCCAAAGTAAATCCAAGCCAAAGGCTTAGAAATTTCCAAATAAAATAAAAAAGCAAGTGTGTTATAACGTGCTCACATTATGTCAAAGCAAAACATAAAGAATTTTCTTTAAAGTGTTGACCCCTGGGAGCAGAGAAGGCGTTGAGCATTCTATGAGTCTGGTTCGAGGGTTTTGGCAGCATGGTGGTGGGGGAGGCTTGGCCCTCCCCCAAGAAGGTACACTCCTTTTGTACCCCATTGTAATTGTCCTCATTTAATGCCTCCTTCTTGATTGTGTTGTGGCTATTCCTCCAGTTTCCTATAGTCTTGTGTTGTTCTTGATTTCTTTAATGCTTCCTAGCCTAAAAGTTCATTCACCCGTGTGAGAAGCCATGGAGGGGGGTATGACCCCCCTCGATCCCTCTGGGGATTCCTCGAAGGATGAGGAGGTAGTTAATTCTAGTAACTTCCCTAAATATTTTTGAGATGTTGCAAATGAGCAGTCGTTGTGTCTAGAAAACTGTGCAAATTTTATTTTTGACTCTATAGGTGAAGAGGATATCGTTGCTAATAATGGAGGACCACAAGGTAATATTCCTCTGGATACCACTGTTATTTCTCCAAATTGTGACATGCTTGATTCAATTTATAGAGAAAGGGGTAGGTTATTCGAGGTCACAGTTTTCATGGTTGTCATTGACCTGGAGAACCTTCCCACGAGGAAATATTTAGATAGTTGGTTTAATTCAATGTGGAATAAAAAATTGAATGTAAAACTTTTTTTATGTAGAATGATACAAAAGGGTTTGTTCTTAATTTATTTAGAAGTTGTGAGATGCAAACAAAAATTTTGAAAAAGCCCTATTGGAGCATCAGAAAATCCATTTTTTAGGGTTTTGTCCTGGAAACTTGGAGTAGGTTGTGAAGAGATTCTTGCTCTATCTAGCCCTAAGTGGTTGTTAATTAAGAACATTCCCCAAGACATGTGGTCCTTTGTATCATAGATCATTGAACCATTGGAAATGAAATCCAGGTTGATAGGCACAAGGTTACATTACCAGACCTTAATGCATGGGTTTTGGCTTCCCTCAACTCGGGGGTGGAGTTACCTAGCAATATTGGCATTAAATTAGATGTCTTTATCCATGGTTTCCCTATTGAAGTACTAGGTGGCTTGGGTGTGTGCTTGACGAGGGTGCTAACCTGAGGCACAGAATATCACACACAAAAACTAGTGAATATTATTGTATTCAGAATAATGAAATGCTTACATGTAGAGGATCCCAAATCCTCAAGTTCTGCAATATGTGCCTTACAGAAAATTACAGAAGTTCCCTTTTCTCAGTATGCACTCTTTCCCCCCAAAAAGCTACCTAAAAATTAGAAACTAGCCCATAAATAACTTATTTTTCCGATTTGGAGCCAAAAACAACATTCAAATTATGAGTTTTAGTGGCTTGGCGCCAAAAAGTACAATTTGAAATTCAAATTTTAAAATCACATTCAAAAATTAGCACATTTTTTAAAATGCACCAACTTTCGAGAGCCATAACTTTTGATCCAGGACTTCGTTTGATAAACCGTTTGAACCATTGGAAAGGTATCAAAGTGAAGAATGCACTAAGAACCCGCTCTATTGGTTCTAATGATTTATGGGCCCATACGGGACCATTTAGTGCCTCAAACTGGACTCAAAAAAAATTTCAAGGCAAAAAGCAGAAATTGAAACTTGAATAACTTTCAAACTGGGAATGATCTTGATCTGATTCTTTCGCCAAAGTGCTTATTTTTCTATCTTGAAGCTTCCCATAAATTTCTACCTCCTCATGCCTTCAAATTCAAAACTACTAAAAATAGAAATTGACCAGAAAAAGCAGAAATGGAATTCTAAAAGTTGGGAACTCTTATTTGACAAAAAGGGTATCTAGAAATGCAAAAGCATCTACAAAAAGCTAACAAAAAGGAAACATAAAGGAAAACATATTTTTGGGTGATGTATGATTTCCCTTACACCACTGGATGTTCCTGCATCAATGTTATCTTTGCAGAAAGGAGGGCCATCTAAGAAAAAATTTCCCCCCTACTTCATGGTGCCAAGTCACTTGGGAATTCTGAAAATGTAACCTCGTTGGTCAAGGTGGAGATGGTTTCGGATGGAGACCCTGTTCCTCCCACTAATTTGGTGCCTCCTTCTGGGTTTCCTTTTATCTCAAGCCCGTCTTTTGGGTCCCCCATTTAGCTGGTTGTTGATCACCTCCTTTCCTCTAATTCCCCCTATCGCTGCCCCTCCTTAGTCAGTTGGCCAACACATGCTTCCCAACAAGCAATCCCTTCTCCCCTCTTTTAGCTAGTTTTCTTGTGCCTAACCCTAACTTTTCCCCTCCATCTTCAGTTCCCATGCCTGCTTCTCCTTTTGATGCTCTAGTGGGTGTAGTTAAAAAAATTCTCAACAATTAGCATTAGATAGCATCATGAAAAAGGAGGGAAAAAAACTAGTTAATCAAAAAAAATTGAAGTGATTAAAACTTATGTGAATGGTGTTGTGATTGATGAGGAAACTATGATTACTAACATTCAATACTATGAAAGAAAAAAAGATAAACTAAAAGATAAATCCTCTATGGTCAAAGAACTAATCTCATCATTTGAAACTAACCAATCTTGCAAAAATCCCTTAGGATCTGGCAATAAATTGTTGAATGTTGAAGAGTCTCTAGGCTCCTTGACCGACATGGTTAGGAAGTGGTATGTAGATAAGGCCACTACACCTAAAACTTTGACCCCCAACCCTAATCAAACTAGTGAATCTATAAGAATTATTGAGCTTCCTAATGGTGAGGAGACCACTAGAAGCAAAGGGGACCTCCCCACTGAGATGAGTGTGGGGGACAATTTGTGTAATACCAAGGAATCCTCACTAGTTGGAGAAATTCTAAGAAAAGCAATGATAAAATCCAAAATCTTGTGAAGGATCATGTAGGGGAACCTAGCCCCACCCCTCCTAAAGAGCCTACGAAAAGAGGCAGGAAAAGGGTTAGTAACATGGAAATCTACAGAAATGTTGTTGGAATTAGCAAGGGAAAAAGGAAGAATACCATTATAGTATTGGATGTCCCTTCTCCCAAAAGATTGGAAAATGAAGAGACTGTAATCAAATAATTTGAAATGCTAAAGAGTCATCTAGACCCAAAGTAACCAATGATAGTTAATTGCACATCTTGGAATGTCAGGGGATTGGAATCCCCTTATAGGAAGTATGTTGTGAGAAGGTTTCTCAATTTGGAACAGAATAAATATTTTTTGTTTTTGCAAGAACTCAAGGTTGTGGGATTCATTCTTGAGACAAACTTGAAGTTAATTTGGGGGAACTTTGTGGATTTGACCTCCAATCATGAAAGAGGCAGGGGAGGTGTTTCCATCTTGATGGCCAATAAGTGGAAGCCATTCCTCACCAACTCAGGGGTCTCCCCTTGTAACAAAGTTGTGTAGGCTACCTTTGAGAGTGGTGATGCCAAATTTGGCATCTGCTCAGTTTATGTACCTAATGACTATCTCGGTAGGAGTGAGCTATGGAAGTGGTTGATTGGGCTCCTAGAGGTCCCATTAATTTTGGGAGGTGACTTTAACATGATTGAGAATAGGGAAGATAAAAAAGGTGTCATTAGTATGGATTGGAAAGGTAATGAGAAGCATCACTGGTATAGGATGAAAAACAAGCTCAACATCATTGACCCTCTTGAAGGCTTGAAACAAGATTGCAAGGGTGTGTGGTTCTCCTTGTGTAATTCTCATAAAGGTGACAAAAGAGTTTATAGCAAACTTGATAGATTCTATGCTAATAAAGACTACTGCAGTTTTGAGCCTAATAGTGATGGTAACAAAGTTTGGGTGTATCCCTATACAATATTTGACCACCATCCAATCAAAGCTAATAACAATAAATAATGGTGTCAAAATTAAACGCAAGAACAAGGATAGCTTCATTCTAAATACCAGACTATTGAGGAACCAGGATTGCATTGAAGCTATAAGTACCCTGTGAGATATTAATAAATGGATGTTAAAGGAATCTGACCCAATAGAGAGATGGAACTAGAATGTGCATGCCTGGAAATATATCTTTCAAACTATAGGAAAGAAGAGGGAAATGGATAATAGGAGAGAGGAAAATTCTCTCCAGGATGACCTTCTGGCAGCTAAAACAAAGATTCAGGAGAATCATGCAGATGAACACCTCTATGAGGAGCTTAACTAGATTAAGTCCTCATTAAGAAGGTTGTGGGCCAATAAGATTCAAGGGTTGAAGGTTAGATCTAAGCTTGACTAGTTGAGAAATGGAGATAAAGGCTCAAAATTATTTTTCAAATGCATAAAAGAAAAAGGTTTGAAGGAGAAAATTGATAAGATGTGTCATAATGGGGTAACCCTATCTAACCAAGAAGATATCTTGTATCAATTCACAATGTTCTAAAAAGATCTCTTTAAGTCTAAGGACAATGGAGAGGGTTGTTTGGAAGCAAGAAACAAGCTAAAAGGGCTAATACTTGCAAAGGTATCTATTGAGGATAGTGCTTAGCACTCCACTATTGTTGTCTAACCCAATTTTATTGCATTTTTAATTATAATATGATAAATTGAATTATTGAGGAAATTCAATATGTCGAATGGAAATTTTGATATTTTTCAAAATTTTGAAAGAAGTCGGTTGTCGTTGACTATGTGATCTTTTGAATTATCTTATATTTTATCCTGAATTAAATGTTTCTGATGAATTTTTCAAGTGCAAGTGTGTGTAGTTATAGGGTGAAAAGTTCTAGGATGAGAGCACGATTGAAGTAGGATCATTTAGCAGGATCGAACAGTAAGCTAGATGGAATCTAGGTGCACACACCACAAATGGCATGACGATTTGCATTTGAAATTTGTATATAGAAGAACTTAATTACTTGATTCAAATTGTTCCAATGATTGAAAATAAATGGCTTGTGGAAAGTTAAACCCATGATTTCATGTTTAAATTGTTTATCTTAATTTTGTGATTTGAGAATTTGGAAGAAAACGATAGTATGTATTCTAAAGTATGATTAAAAAAGATAAGAATTTCATTATATGAAATTAATTAAAATTCCCTTCTTGTTTAAATATTGATTCTTGAAATGAAATAAAAGTTATTTTATTTATTTAAATGTTGGTATACGAAACACATAAACATCTTCAAACAAATATATATATATATATATACATACATGTATGTATATGTATGTGCATATATACATACATGCATGTATGTATATGTATGTCTATATGCACATACATATACATACATGTATGTATATATATATACATGTATGTGTATATGCACATACATACATATATATATAAATCGAAGAATGAACATAAGTGAATGAACGTATATGAATATCAAATATATAAATATATATACATAGATATATGGTATATATATACATATATATATAAGGTATATATACATATATATTTATATTTCCTATCGATTGAATTTGAAACCAATACTATCATTGTTGAATTCATAGAATTTAAAGAAAATCTCATGCGATAGTGGACTGCCATAGAAATTAATGGAAAATATTCAAAAATTTAGAGTATGGGGACGACTAAAATCAATTCCCATTTATGAAATGAAATGGATTTTGGAGGGACACGTGAGAAACAGTAGAAAAGATTCCATTTTTGATATCTTAGAATCAGCAAGACTAAAGGGAATGAGTAGTTCATTGATTTTCTTGAGAAAAGTCAAGAGGAAATCGACCCGTATTCAATGCAATTTACTTGATTTTGTTGTGTTTTCAGTTAGCTATTTTGTGAAAATGTATGTCGGATTAAATAAACATTTCTTTGAGCCATAATAAACTTGTATGATGAACTCAATATGTTATTTCTTGGTTTAAAAATTTATCATTCTTCTTTTGAGGGCATGTCGACCATTTTCTTTGTTGCACAAGCACTGTGCATGTAATTTTAGCAGCATGAAAGTTGTTTGTTTCTACCCTATGTGTTTCAAGGCATTGCCATTGACATCTTAATTATTTTTCTTAGGTTATGATTTGTCTCCCACACGGCTACCTATGAAGTCGATAATAGGTGAATGGAAATATAATGACTCTTAAATCATATCACCCTAGACGGTAGGCAGCATAATTCTTACTGCCATTACATGTTTTAGACATGCTATGTGAAATGGATCCCATTGAATAACCACCCAAATGGGAGTAATACCCCTTGCCTTCGATCCAAGATCGAAGGGTGTTTTGATGTAGTTGATGCCTCTTCACTTAAAGCGACAACCAGGCACATATCGACCCTTAATGTAAATGATATTAATCTCATCTATTGCTATGTGTTTCTATGTTGTAGTGATTCTTTGTCCTTGATGCCTCGTCCATAAGGGACAATGGTTGAGCGATGTATTGCTCCATCCTTATGTTGGCATGAATAGTTTTTGATCCATCGATTCTCTCAGAATGATAATATTTTGAGTCTTTGATGTTTCTAGCCCAAGCCATGGGTAGGCATGTGTGATTCGTCCCATGCACTGATAATATGCAAGGCATAGTCAATCATTCCTTAGAACGATAGTAATATAGTTTATATTAAAATAATAATCAAGGGTTCTTAAATCAAAGACATGTGAAGGTTGTACCCAGTATATGAGTAAATTATTTCTTGTTAAAATGACCAGCATGTCATTTGAATCTTATTATTTCTTTTTTTCAAAATGAATTAGTGCCTAGAAAACGTTTGGTTATGTCCTTCATATGCTCATTATATGCAAATGTTCCCAAAATGATAAAATATTGAAATGAATTTGAGAATGAAAGTTATGTTGTATTAGAAATTCTTGACCATGAATGTAAGGAATAACTATGGTTTCTGAATGAGGCTCAAATGAATGAAGCTTTGGTTGAAATGGAACTAAATCTGTAAACTTTTGTAGACAACAACGTTCTATTATGAATATTGTTGTTTTGTTGTAAATGACATCATTTTATTATAAATTGTAACTATTTAGTTGTAAACAGCCTCATTTTGTTATAAACAGTATGTGTTCATTTGTAAACAACATTGTGTTATTACAAACTATGATTGTTTAGTTGTAAAAAACATCATTTTGTTATAAACAGTATGTGTTCATTTGTAAACAACATTGTTTTATTATAAACTGTGATTGTTTAGCTGTAAACAGCATCATTTTGTAATTGTTTAGTTGAAAACAACATTCTTCTATTATAAACAGTATGTGTTCATTTGTAAACAACATTGTTTTATTATAAACTGTGAATGTTTAGCTGTAAATAACATTGTTCTGTTAAACAATAACTGTAGACACTTAAAAATGTCTTGAATGATATCATGCACTCAAATCTGATATACTAACATATTTTCATCCTAAAACCCATCCTCTTTTTGCTTAATTGATTAAATTAGCCTAGTTATTTAATTAATTATGTCATTTTCATCTATTAATCTAATTGACCTAATTAGGTTAATTCACACCCTCTTGCACTAACCTTTCGTCTTGTTAAATTGGATAAATCAAATTATCTAATTTAATCCCTAAGTCCTCTTATTTAATTAAATAACCCTAAGCTATTTAATTAAATATCATATCACATCCCCCTTTTCATTAAATCATTTTATTTAATGAATATCATATAATTCTCCTAATTTGCATAATTGAAACTTTGTTTTAAATTGTCAAATTACTAATTAAATCTAATTCTCCCACTTCCAAGGGAATATTTCTTGGGAATATTCTTGCTTTGCACATTCCTCCAAAAGTAATATTCTCATAGAATATTCCTTCCCATTTGCACATTAAAATTTGGTTTTAATTAACTAAATGTTAATTTTCCTCCAAAAGGGAATATTCCCATGGAATATTCTTTCCCTCTTCACTCATTTGAAAATAGGAATATTCTTCCTTGTAACAAACTTTCAACAAACTTCTTGTGCAAGTTTTGAAAGTGTGTTTGTTTGGATGATTGTGATCCCTTGATTAAATATCATCTTACATTATTAACCCTTGATGGGAATCCATGATCCATGCCTCCATTTTCCTTCCATCTTGACCATTTATTGATTCTTTCAATCTTGACCATCAATTTCATTTTTCCTATTCTATAAATAGACCTTGCATCTATTGAATAGGGATCCATCTTTTAATATTAAACTTATGTTGTTAAAATCACTCTCATTTGCATCCACATTTAGCACATATTTAGCTTCTTTTTAGTTTAAATATTGCATTATTAGCTTAGAGAATCCATTAATGGCTTCCATGGTAACTTAGTTGCATCCATTTAGTATATCTTGAAATTAGGGTTTTAATCTTTTGAATCTTGCATACATTTAGAATAGCTTTTCATACACTTACATCAATCATCATAGCATTTATAATGTTAAAATATATTTCATCATGTTTTACAATACATCTCTCATTGGTTTCATCAGTTTTCTTCAATAAAGTTGATCGAAACAAGCTCATTATCCAAGGGATTAGGAAAGGGTCACCATTCCACATTAATGTGACACCACTCCCCTAATAGGATAAGTTTCAATTTCTTGAGTAGATTTTTTGCAAGCTTTCATACTTTAGAATGATAGTTTTAATGGCTTCTTCACCTTTGTTTACATTGAATGATCTTATTGGATTGATGCTTAGTGGCTTAAGTACGCTTCAAATCCATATGGATCAAGTTTAGTTAGCCTATGCTATGCCATCGGTCACATTTTTACACTAGAAGGATGGCATGAACTAATCAATCTGACAAATTTCTCTTTAGATTTTCATTTTCCTTGTGTTTGCAGGTTCAGCGAGGCACTTTGAGCAAAATCAGCGACACGCCTTAGACGTGTCACTATATAGCGACACATGTTTGATATTGAAAATAGCGATGCATGATTAATTTGGCAATGCCCTATTAAATTTCATCACCGCATATTAAAATAGTGATGCTAAACTTATTTTTCATCACGCCATGAATTTTTATTTAGCGATGCATTTGATTTGGCGATGCTATTGATGTCACTATTTACTGCAGAGCGACGCCTCTGATTTTTCAATACAATGACGTACCTTGGATATAGCGATGCATTTGATGAAAATACAATGACGCAATTGATTTCAACGTCGCTATTTACCGGTAAACAAAATTGAACTTGAATTTTGACATGTGTTTTAATTTTTTGATTTCATCTAATTGCTAACATGTCACTAACTTCTCATTTTTGTTTTTGAGGCTAACTAGTTTTGTAGGTTTGGGCAATAAAATTTGAAGTGAAGGAGCATATCATCATTTGATCATATAATTGTAACAAGTGTTTTTACACTTATGGGGAAATTATAACCCATTTATGACACTTTATTTCATGTTTTAGGACCCACTAGATTTCCTTTGGTTTTAAAATGAATGTTCAACTTGGATAAAATGAACATGTGACTAATTTACTTGTGCATGCTTGTTGTGTGTATCCTCTCCCCTTGCACTTCGTGTGATCTTGGGTGAAGAGAACACACACAATTATACCTTTTTCTTCTTGGAAGTTCCCATCCTCTCCCCTTGCACCTTTTGGAAATCTTGGGTGATGAAATGAATTTTAAGCTTCAAACATGGGTTACCTTTAGAGGACATGCCTCCCAACTTGTGAGAGGGAATGACCCAAGCGGTGTTTTTATTTCAGTCTACTATATAAATAATTGGTTGTGACTAAAGTCATTAACCAGCTAGTGTTGTCCTATACTGATGAATGTCTCCCTTAGTATCCTTGTGATGCATTAAAACCATTAGATATTTCTAAGGGCTAGGAGGCCTCTTAATTGAGTGAATTGTCATGTGTATAGCACCAGTTTATCTCAAATATGGTCATTAAAAACCTTGTTTGTAGTGGCTAACCAAGCCCAATTTTGAAATTTATTTTAAGGTAGTGCATTAGAATAGCACAGTTCCAAGAAGTTACTTACCATGTCTAGTTTTTTATTGAGGCAATAAAGCAAATAGGGCAGGGACTCTTTTGCTTGGCGTGTCAAGAAATTACATTTCCTTGACATAGCCTATTTTTCCATTTCATCTTCATGGATTAATCATCTCTTAGGGGATGATGGTAAGCATACTAATAAATACGTACTTGCTCAAACTAGGATAGTAAATGTGTGAGTCAGCTTGACACTTGCTTGGTTCCAAAACAATTGTGAACAATCATCAAGTCTTTTCAAAATTTCATACCCTTTGGTCTAAGTATGGATACCCTTTGAAAAAAACCTTGATATTGATGCTTTTCCTAAGGATTTCTATCCTTAGAGACTTCTAAATATTTTTTTTTACATCATCCATACTTTCCAAAGTTAACCTAGGGAACTATGCCCCTAACTTCATCCTTTTCACAAAATGGACCTTGTGAGATGAATGATGTTTTTGACATAGACATTTAGTTTGAAACTTAACAAAAGACAAGTTTTTGTGGTAAAAAGAAACTCATTTAAGCAAGATAAATTGACAAATTGAACCTCGCATGACCATTTGGCATTCGATCGCTCTGGTTGAACAACCAAACCTTACACCAGCTATCATTCAACCAAACTTTGAATCAATTGAAGGAGAATAAATAGATATAATTAGTAGTTTGAGGAGCTTCACTTTTAAAACAAAGGAAACACCAATCCAGTGGAGAAATGTAGCATACATCTTAGACGAACGAGAAGAAAGATCTGATATTGTGGCCAAAAGGCCTATATTACCACCTCATGCATGGTAATAAATATCCTCTTTGTTATGACCTTGTGCTTATCTTCATGATCTCCTACCAAATCAAAATCCCCAAGCAAAGGTCTACATTCCATCATTTCAAACTTAGACATCATAGTTCAAAGTATATTAGAAGACGTATCTTAAAGAATCATCACAACTGAGATAGATCAATAAGGAGACATTTTCTACGCTATTTCATGGATGAACCAGATCTACATATTTCACAAGAACTTCTCCTTAATAATTGATTCCTTAGGGTTTGATCACTTTAGAGGTACAGCATGTTTCTCACTACCTTGGTCTTGCAAAACAAAGGTTCACTCTAGGTCAACATTGAGTCAAACATTTCATCCATCCCTCATCAAATTTCAAACCTCACTTCACCAAACTTTGCAAACTTTTGAACACACCAATGCTTTTTGACTTAGAAATCTATCAACCCAAACCCTAACTTAGCTACTTTGTATGTGAAATGAATCCTTTTCCATGTATTTAGTTAAGTTATTTATCACTTTTAGACTAGTTTATCTTGAAGGTCACAAGTCTACCTTACAGATTCACAAGTTCATTAACATCTTTTATCCCAATATCAAACAATCAAAACCTTTAAGTCAAAAGTATTGTCCCAAAACATTTGCAAATATCACTCTCCACATCATTCACCTTTTTCATCTCCCATTATCACCATTGCTCCAAAAAAACTTAGAGCGTCCCTTTTACCAAGATTTGAGTCAACTAGAGAGTTTAAACATTACAAATCTCAACATAAATCTCCCATAGGTGACCCACAATTTATGGTAAAGAAAATATCACAACACAAGAGAATCATGGAAAAATCCAAAGTCACATTCACCTTAAGTGATACCAATCCTCAAGAATTTGATCCAAGAAGCCATGTTACCCCATCACACAACCCTTGACTCCATCAGGATCATATGAGATAGAAGATGTCACGAACAACCCGTTTGGATTTACTAAGGAAGAAATCATGGTGTACAAAAGAGAAGATCAAGCCTTAGAAAGTGTAGCTCCAATTTCCCCATCTTTTGTTGCACAATCCTTGACACAGGGCTTGAATTCATCCACATTCAAACAACTCCATTGCTAGGGTTAAGTCACACACCAACTCCTAGTCTTGCTAAGGACTTTGGCCACACTCTTTCATTGGAAAGCAACACACTTGTGGGTACCCTAAACACCAATCCTTCTCAAAACACCACTTGGACACCAAAATTTGGTGCTCCTCCCATTCTTGAACATCCCCTACATCAACATAAACCACTTACACTTCATGAATCCATGACAGCTTCAACATATCACGGGCACCCATCTTCATCCATCCCCACAAGTATCGCAAGTGTGCCCAACGTCACGCAAGGACGTGTGGACCAAGTATCACAAATAGGCCCAAAGGGGAAAATTAATAACCTTACACAAAATCAGCCCTCAACACAACAAGGGACATCTTTATCAAATCCCCCAATGAGTCATCCATCCCACTAGTTTCCCAAAACACATTTGTCCCATCCATCACCAATCCAAATCAAAACAACCCCTTGGTCACGAACCCCATCCACCAACGTAATACCTTGGCCACATCCCAAACACAAGGGAATCCCCTCAACATCGGTCAAGGGAACCCTTTCTATCAATGGACTCAAGGTCCTAATGCTCCATTGCCATCACAATACCTAATGGCACCATCGCCATCTTTCCCCTCAGTCCATCTCATCATGCAAAATCAAATGGGACCTCAAACTTGCATTCCTCCATCCCAATCCACCATCTTACAAGAAATTTTAAACCAAGGGAACCCCCAACCTCTCATCAACAACCCACAACCCACACAAAACATCAACACCCAAAACCCATCACAGATGTCCCAACAACCAATTGATCCTACATTGCAGGCACATTCCTTAGCCTTACAGCAAGCACAACAAGCTTATCAACAAGTCATCCAACAACAACAAAAATAACAAGCAGCCCTAGTAGTACAACAACAACAACAAGCAACCTTAACATCACAACAACAACAACAACAACAAGCCCAATAGCAAGCCCTAGTGTCCCAACAACAACAACAAGCCTGGCAAGAAGCCTTAGCAGCACAACAACAACAACAAGCCCTAGTGGCCCAACAACAACAGCAACCCTAGCAAGAAGCCTTAGCAGCACAACAACAACAGCAAGCCCTAGTGGCCCAACAACAATAGCAAGCACACCAAGTAGCCTTAGCAACCTTAGCATCCCAACAACAACAACAAGCCCAAAAAGTAACCCTTGTGGCCCAACAACAAGAGCAAGCCTTACTAGCCTAATAGTATTCCCAACAACAACAACAAGGTGTCTTCTATAACCCTCAATAGAACATCATCAACCCAAACATGTTAGGAACATATGCGCCTCCACCACAATCACCTTCATAATAGTCCACACCACCATACACACCACACAATACCCCATCATATCAAAATTCCATGTATAATCCATCCACCATCCCACAATATGCAACATATGTTCCTTTGCCAAACCCATAAGACAATGTAGCCTCTCAACTTAAAGCATTAACAAAAGAAATGCAATATATCTAGATGGAAAAAATGAAGAAGCCCCGTACACAACAAAACTTATGTCCATATCCATTCGATCGAAACATTGCAATGGTACCTTTCCTTCCCAATTTTGAAGTCCCTAACTTTGATAAAATACAAAGGGAGAGGAAGTTCTATGGACCATTTCAAAGAGTTTAACATCATGTTTATGGAGGTCACCTACAATGAGTCTTATTTGATGTGCCTCTTTCCATGAATCTTGATAGGCCCATCCATCAACTAGTTTTCTCAGTTGCCTCTAGGTATCAAAAACTTCCAAGAAATCCTTAATAGATCCATAGATGACTTCTCATTTAATCTTGACATGGACATAAGATTAGATGAGTTATATACTCTCAAGCAAAACAAAGGAGAATCTTTCACCAATTTCTTAAAATGATGGAGGCAAAGGGCTAGTAAGAGCAAGTGGTCGACTCTCGATGAACAATAAATGGGGATCATTATAGTAAATGTTGATCCCAATTTATCTATCCACTTGAAGATGCAGTGCATTACCACTTATGATGAGCTTGTCCCTAGAGCCCTTAACTTCGAGAGAGCTCTAATCTCATAGGGAATACCCGAGCCTACAAATACAATCGCCCATCAACCAGTTCCAATGACAAGCCTCGAGTTTGGGCTAAGAACAAGAACATGAAAAATGATGGTGTGGTAGATGCTAAGGTGGTCCTAAGTGCTTCTACGCCAAACACCAATCAGATAGCTAACGCTTAACCAATTGTACAACAAACCGCATCACCATAAAACAATCAGATCAATAACACCGAAACACAACAAAGACAAACCCCTAATAGGAACAACTATCTGAAATGCAAATACACCCAATTATTAGAACCTCTCGAAACTATCATGAAGAAATTGGTAGAATCAAACTTGATAATGCTTCCTAATTTCGAAAACTACCAAGAACCATAGGATAAACCACCCTAGTACAATATATAAGATCTTTGTGACTTTCATAAAATCAAAGGACACAAAACATCAAACTGTATGAGGCTCAAAAATGTTATCCAAGATCTTATTGAGAATGGAGACATATCTATTGAGGTACCATTCAACAACCAAGATCTCAAGATATACAAGAACCCTATGCCAAATCATAATAAAGGAAATAAGAACCCTCACACAGATCTCTATCTTGGAACTATTCAGACTATCCCCCGCACATAGGGAAATCTTAGAAAACACCATCCATCCTTGAGGATATGGATACAAAAATATTTCAAGCTATGGTAGGGCATATCACTATCCCTCATCTTCTCACCTTCTCGAAACAAGACCTACCGTCGCAACCATCTCATAACCGTTCTTTACACCTTGAGGTCATTGTTCATAAGAACAAGGTTAAAAGAATCTTAGTAGATGGAGGTGTTGGTCTGAACATTTGCACCGTTGAGCTGATCAAGAACTTGGGCTATTCAAAGGATGTTATTGAGAAAGCAAAGAGTACCACCATCAAAGCATATGACGAATAATAATGGGTATCGCAAGGCATCATCACACTACCCATCCAAGTGCCTCATTGCAGAGACTACATGCCAAGTGTTAGACCTTGATCTCCCCTACAACATCTTGCTTGGCTGACCATGGATCCATGCCCTAAAAGTTGTAGCTTCAACCTATCATCAATGTGTAAAGTTTCCTTTTAAGGATAGAGAAGTTACTGTCCATGGAGATCCTAAGCCCTTTTACTACTACAAGAACCTTGAGGCCAAGTTTTACAAAATACCCCAAATCCCTAAAAAATGATGAAGGGAATACACCATCCTCTTCATTTATTGACCCATCATCCCTTGCATCTACATTAGAAACAAAAACACCCATTTTGCAAAACATTCCCGACATCAAAGCAGTGATCCAAGATGATGGTTGTGCAAATTATAAACTACAAAAGGATACTTTTATGTTGGGAGAACTGCCTCTTTCTCCCAAATCTCATGGGAAACCCACACCTATCAATAAAGTGGCTGAAACAATAAAGATGGTAGCAACTACCTTCACCAAGTGGGGGGATTTGAACAAATAAGATATCAATGAGGATGTCTCTAAACTGTTATATCAAGATGACTGACCTGTGCTCGTTCTTCCCATGGAAGATGACAATAAAGGCTTGTAGCTAATGAAGGGATGGGGATACAACAAGAATGAGAAACTAAGACAAAATGACAATGGTTTGCTAGAACCTATCATTCCTGAGAAACGTCCAAAGAATCTTGGCCTAAGATGTACTACTAGCAAGGTTACCCTTCTTGGAAAAGGTGCTTCCACTAAATGAGCTAAGGCTTCCTCTTGGTTACCAATATCGTGTGATACTACCCTAGATGAATTCCCCCTTGATGTTGTGAACCTATTTGAGAATAACTCTCTCTTCATGATATCCACAACATCTTTCACCCCAAATGACCAAACCATTGAAATAATCCTAGTATACCCACAACTCATTGACTGGGACCAACGAGGACCATCGATTCTAGATTTATTTGAAAATAATGAAGCAATCTCAGAATTCATGGGACTCCACGACAACTTACCATGGGAAGACCACAAATATGGTTTTGATATAGAGCTAGGAATAGGGGTGTACTACGGGGAGATGATTGAACCCTTTAGTCACAAAATTGACGACATGAAAATAACATGCAGATCTTTGAGTGAAAAACCACAACGTGGCACTTTCTGATCCTAAAATAGTAAAAAGAAAGGACACATCCAAGGGTGAAAACCACTCCAAGGCACCCAAGGGTGAGGGATTCGATCTCCCCCTTAATGCAATGCATCCAGAGAAGTCAGCAGTGTTTGCAAAAAAGGAAACCCCAGTACATGTGGGAATAGAAGAGGAACCAAAGATCACTTTTTATGTCGAATCCTTGCGGGATGAAGAACAAAAGAACCTAGTAGCATTCCTGAAAGAGTGAAGAACCAAATTTGAATGGTCATACACATATATGCTAGGGCTCGATCCAGAAGTAGTTGTCCATCATTTAGCAGTCTATCCTAAAGCTAAACCAGTAAAGAAAAAATTGAGAAAGATGCACCCTCAAATAGCACTCTTGGTAAAACTTGAGTTACAAAAGCTTCTTGACGTTAGATTTTTCTGGCCGATCGATTATCCTGAGTGGGTTTCAAACCTGGTATGAGTCTCCAAACCCATTGGGGGCATCAAAATATGCATGAATTTTAGAGACTTGAACAAGGCATGCCTAAAGGATGATTTCCCTCTTCCTAACATTGACATCATTGTGGATTTAACAGTTGGACATGAAATGCTATCACTCATGGATGGTTTTTTAGGCTATAATCAAATCATGATTGCCAAGGAGGATCAACACAAAACAACATTCACTTGTCCATGGGGAACATATTGTTAGAACATGATGTCATTTGGGTTGAAGAACACAAGAGCGACCTATCAAAGAGCAATGACCCTCATCTTTCATGAAATGATCCACAAAATAGTCAAAGAATATTTGGATGATATCTTGGAAAAATCAAAGAAAATGAGTGAGCACATAGAGGTATTGGGAGCCATATTCGACAAGCTCAAAGAATATAAGGTGTTGTTGAACCAGAAAAAAGTATGTCTTTGGGGTTACATCAAGGAAGCTTCTTGGCTACATCATATCACAAAGAGGGATAGAAATTGATCCAACAAAAGTGAAAGACATCCTAGACATGGAACCTCCACAAACACTCAAAACAAATGAGATAGCTACAAGGAATATTACAATCCATTAGAAGGTTCATAGCCCAACTATCAGATAAGATCCATCCTTTCTCACATCTTCTCTATAAAGGAATAATGTACAAGTGGGATGAGAACTGTGATAAAGCATTCCAGTAGATCAAGGACTACCTATTGACACCCCTAGTGCTCATTCTGTCGATACCAAACAATCCATTGATCTCATATCTCAACAACATCCGCAGCACTAGGTGCTCTTCTAGCACAACATGATGAAAACGAAAAGGAAAGATCCATCTAAATTACATTAGCACGACCTTGGTGGGATATGAAATGAAGTATTCATCCATTGAGAAAGCATTCTTAGCAATGGTTTTGCTTCACAAAATTTTATACACTACATGTTGTCACATCCAATCAAGCTTATTGTAAAGATCGACCCATTGAAATACCTATTATCCAAAGCAACCCTCACTGGGAAAATGGCCAAATGGGTAATGATCTTGACTGAATTTGACATAGAGTACATGGAGGTAAGGTAATCAAAGGACAAGTGATCATGAACCAACTAGCAGAAGAACCTATCTATGTAGAGAACCCTTTGATATCTGAATTTCTTGATGAACTAGTATTCCTTGTCAATATAACAGATCAGTGGAAAATGTACTTTGATGGATCGCTTACCCAACATGGATCAAGGGTGGGTATTCTTTTTATCACCCCTTAAGGTGATTGTATTCCAAATTCATACCGACTATCATTTTCATATACTAACAACATTGCAGAATATGAATCCCTAATAACAGGTCTAAGGATAGCAGTTCAATGGAAGATACAAGAGTTGAAAGTATATGGAGACTCACAACTGGTTATCAATCAATTCAATGATGACTACCAAACCAACGATGGTAAACTCACTCCTTACAAGAATATGGTAGAAATTCTTAAGGATCTTTGCATAGATATAAATTTTGATCAGATTCCTCACATGAACAACCGAGCAACAGATGTCATGGCGACAATAGGATCATTGTTAAACATGCCACACAACATCCTTCAATGCAAATTCTTGGCAGAACAACTTCTCGTGCAAGCTTTCAAAATCTCAGAATCTGAATTTGTGTTTGTAATCGTTGGTCCCGATCCCCCATAGTATCATGATATATTCATCTACCCTAGCAAAGGAACCCTCCCATCTGATATCACCTCCAATCTTAAGAAGACCTTTGTTAAAAAGGAATCCCAATTCATGATCCTAGGTGATACTTTATATCGTCAAAGCATTGAGGGGACATTACTATGATGCCTTAACCAAGAGGAAGCCTTGACCACTTTAACAAAAGTTCATGATGGAATATGTGGTTCACATTTTAGTGGTATGACTTTAGCTAAGAAACTATTGAGTACAAGGTCCTACTGGCCAATCATGGAAAGAGAATCCCATCAGTACATGCAAAAGTGTGTCCAATATCAATAGCATGGAGATCTGATTCATGCTCTAGCATAGGAGTTACAACCAATGGTCACACCTTGGTCTTTCTCATAGTGGGGGCTTGACCTCATAAGAAAAATTACCCCCACCTCATCTAATAGCCATAAATTCATCATAACGACCACTAAGTACTTTACCAAGTGGGTCAAAGCCATCCCTAAGACCTACATAATGGGAAAGAAAATTGCCAAATTTATCCTGAATTACCTTATCTATTGTTATGGTGTTCCACAAACCCTTATTTCTAATAATGGAACACCCTTCAAGAATCAGGATGTGAAAGAGCTATGCCAACAATTCAACATCCAACATTGATTCCATACCTCGTATTACCCCTAGGGCAACGATCAAGTTGAGGCTACAAATAAAACCATTCTAAAAATCCTAAAGAAAATAATTAATGAAGTTGGTCATGACTGGCATCTACAGTTAAATCCCACCCTATGGGCCTATTGAACCAGTATCTATATGCCTATAGGTGCAACCCCGTTCTCCTTGGTCTATGGATCAGAAGCCATCTTACCTATTGAGGTTGAACTTTTGTCACTGCGAGTCTCACTACAAAATCTAATCAATGATGAAGAGTGCAGAGAATCTTGACTAAATGATTTAGAATTCCTGGATGAGCGTCATCTTGACACCCTTAATCACTTGCAAGTATATCAAAACTAACTAAAATAGAGCTATAACAAGAAGATCAAGAGTTTTTCTTTCTAGGTAGGGTGTCTTTTCCTAAAGAAAAATCAAAAAAATCTTCTAGATCAGGACAGTAAAGGAAAGTTTGAACCTAATTGGTTAGGCCCATTTTTCATCACAACAAGCTATGGATCAAGAGCATATCAATTATCAACACCTGAAGGTGAACCCTTACAGGAACCAACCAATAGTTTTCATCTTAAAAAAATTTATACCTAGGATTGAAGGGTGTAAATCTGAAAATACAAAAAAAAGAGAAAAAGGATTGACAATAGTAAAGAAAAGAAATCATCCTCTAGTGAAAACCACTTTCATGGTGCTTTGGGAAAGTACCTTGGTGAAAACCTGACAAACAAGCACCTTGCATAAATAAAGCACCTCCATCTATTCTTTGGCTCCTTATCCTATCATTCTTTGCACCACATCCATCTATTTCATCATTCATCCTATTTATTCCATCACCCATCTTCATTTGTATCATAGCTTGATACATTGTACTCCCCTTTGGAACTACTTGGCATATTTCCAAGGTCAATTTGTCCTACCTATATCAAAGTAGTCTATTACATAATACAAGGCAATTTGTTATGGATCAGATTGGGTTCTTGTATACCTTAAGGTTATTTCACTTGAGAATATATGAGAGCACTAAGCACAAAGAAAAAGTGGTTCTTTGGATTTTGACTACTAGTTGGTTGTCCTCAGTTCTCATTTCCCAAGTCTAAGCACCGTAATTCCTTATGCATTCAAAAATTAATTTAGGGCATTGGATAGCTACGAGAAAGGTAGCTACCTCTACCAATCCACTTTCAATTACTCTATGTGTAATGGGTCGTGAATTAGGAGCATTTATTTTTTCTTTGCACTCACTCATATTTATTGGCCCTAGCTTAGTATCTCCTATCTCAGTCATGTAGCATGTTAACCCTATGACGTACTCATACCCTTGACATTTAATTGTGGCCATTTTCAGACTGATAGGGTTCAGATAGATTTTCACCAGGTAATCTAAAATTCAAGGAAAGACCAGAATGAAAATCATATGCTCATAAGGAAGAGATAAGGACAAGAATACCTTAGAATGACCCTAGAATCTAAGGGCGGACATCTGCATTGGTGTGCTCCCTTTCTTCTCATATCTTGGAGTGAATGTCATAGTTGAAGAATGTTTATTCTTAGCATGAATTTACATTTTAATCCTTGCAAGAAATATGTAAGTAGATAAACACTAAATACAATTCTCCATCATGTTGACATGTGTCAGCTCTCACATCACTATCTCAATATAACCGCTTTTCAAAAATTTGAAAAGAAATGAATATGCGGGCAGGGAAGTGGGTAGTTCAACTAACCTTGTAAATCACCACCCATGTTCATACTTTAGCTGCAAAATACCACCCGATTAATGGAGTTGATTGTTTCTCTCTAGGTGGTAAATGGGAGAGTTCGACAAACTTAATAACACACTACCAACACTGCCTTAGCTCAGAAATAGACCAAGAGGAAACTTCATAAGTTCAGATAACTAGGAAAAACACCACCAAATATTTTAAAACAAGTAGGAAGCACTACAGGGTGGGTGAAGGGAGAGTTAGAGTAACTTAACAAAACACTGCCCAAATTATACCAGACACTCAAAACACCGCTAGTACATGAATTAGCCAAAATTTTGAAAGATAAGCATTTTTTTGGGGGTGAGCAAAAAATTAGGTAACAAATGGCTCTGACTAGGGAAAAAGATAGATAAGGATGAAGAAAAGAACCTAAAAACAAGCTTGCATAATCAATGTCTTATCCGATGGGCAACAGAGTCAAGAAATTATCAAAACTGAGACTCTCAGACACAAAGAAGGCACAACCAAAACTACAAGAAAAGCCCTAGACTAACTATATACAAAGAGAAAACCCCAAAGGGGACTCACATCTAATAGAGCTTGATATCCTGCCCATTGTAAGGAATAGGTAGGGGAGTATCATTAGGATAAACCAGATGGAAGGTATTAGGTCCACACTCTTGAGTGATTTTGAACGGACCAGTCTAGAGAGCATCGAATTTCCTATGAGCACCCTTATGTTCCCTATGTTTGTCCCATAATAGCATTGATTCTCCAATCATAAAATTCCTTGGTCTATCTCTTTTATCAAAGAGCTTCTTGACCTTAGCCTGATGCATAGTTATCTTTTCTACCATCTCATCCTGTTTCTCTTCAATCTTGGCCAAGTATAGGATTATCTTTCAAGGGCATCATAGAATTTTTGGTCTTCAATCACAGTTTGTAGTTTACAGGTAGATAGCTCCAATGGAAGGGGAAATGCACGCCCCACTCCATAAACTAACTCAAAAGGGGTCATCTTGATTACCTTCTTAGGGGTGGTCTTGTTTGCCCATAAAGCTTCATAAAGCTTTTTATGCCAATCCTTCTGATTCTCATTCAACATATTCCTTATGATACCAAGTTTTTATTACTAGACTTAGTTTGGTCATTCCCTTGGGGATTATAATCTATCGAATGTGATAAGGAGATCTCATAGTCATAGAAAAATAGTGATATCTCATTGGAAGAAAAACTTGTTGCGTTATCCATCACTAGCTTATAAGTAACTCTAAATCTGACCAAAAAAAATTCTTTGATGAAGTCACAAACTACTTTTGAAGTAGTTCTCTTCACAAGAATCACCTCCACCCACTTGGTAAAGTAGTCTATTTCTGTAATAATGTGATTGTGACCTCCACTTGATTGGGGACCAATAGGTCCTATTAAATCTAGGCCCCATTGTTGAAAGTGTTCATCAATTACAACGGGCCTAAGCAGAAGTGTTGCCAAATGAGGTATGCCTACAAATAGCTTGCATTTTTCACATTTCACTACCTAGTAATAGGCATCTTTGAACATGCCTAGCCAATAGTAATTATGCCTCAGGATCTCAAAAGTGGTCTCATTTGAGGAAAAATGTCCCCCACAGGCTTCATTGTGAAATTTTCTCAACAATCTTTCTTGTTGACTTTTATCTACACATTTTAGAAATGCACCATCCAATCCCCTCTTATATAGAATGTCTTCCCAAATAACATATTTAGTTTCCTTTAGCTTTAGTTTCCTTTTTTTTTCCTTTGAAATATATGTTTTGGACACTCTCCATAAGTGATAAAATATGCGATGTCTTAGAACCACTCATCCTAAAGGCTAATAGTTAAAAGCAAAGGAAGTTATTCCACATCCTTTTTCTCATTATGCTCTTCTACCATAAGTTTGTAGAGTCCTCTTCCTCGAACTAGCTTGGTAGGCTTAAGGTCCAAATCGTACTCCTAAACCTTAGCAATCTAAGAGTAGTTGAGCTCATGCTTTTTCAACGAGACACTCATAAAGGCTATGGGCACTTGCACATTCTTTTCATCGGCTTGGAGTAAGATGGAAGATACAATGTGTTTTGAGGCATCCCTTTTAGAATTAGGGTGTACCAGAACAGTGGCCTAAGCAATGGCTTCTTTGATATTATTAAAGGCTTGTTTTCCAACTTCATTCCACTTAAATCTAGTTGTTGTTCTTTCATCATTTCCACTATATGTTTGGTTATCTCAAAAAAATCTAGAAAAAACTTCTTCAAAAAGTTAACTTGTCCAAAAAAAAGATTTCACAATAGTTTTACTTGAAGGAAGACTCAGCTGAAGGATAGCCTTGACTCATTCAGGGTCTATTCTAATCCCTTATTTGGATATAGTATGGCCTAAAATATTACCTTCAGTTACTCTGAACACTGAATTCTTAGGACTAAGGGAGATGTGTTATTTACACCTTTGCAGCACTTGCTCCAATCCCCTTAAGTGATTCGCTCTCTTCCTGGAGAACACCGTCAGGTCATCCAAATAAATGACTATGATCTTATTATGGAGATCACTGAAAGACAGGTCCATGGCTCTTTGAAAAGTCACTCCAACATTAATAAGTCTAAAAAGGCATCCTAGTGTAAGTGAAGGTTCCCCAAGGCGTAGTGAACATTGTCTTATGTTGATCTTCTCCTGCCACACTAATCTGGTTGTAGCCAAAGAAACCATCTAGCATGGACATCATCTTTGAACTAGAAACTGTCTATAAGATATGATCCATGTTTGGAAGTGGGTAGTTATCCTTCAGGGATGCTTGGTTGAGGTTCCTAAGGTCCACACAAATCCTTATTTCATCATTCTTTTTGCAGACTGGAACAATGTTGGCTACCGATGTTGAATGATGAACCGGGTAGATTATTTTGGCTTTTGGCATCTTGTCAATTTCCCTAAAAATTGCATTAGTTACATTGGGGTTATAATTTCTTTGTTTCTATCTGAAAGCTAATATTCCACCCTTCAACAGAATTTGATTTTGAAATTTCCTATCCATGAAATTCTTAAGATCATCATAGCACCAAGTGAAAACTTCCTTTTACTTTATGAGAAAAGCTATCAAATTTTCCCTCTCTTCTAGAGAACAACATTTTTTGATATAGACTAGCTTACGAAAGTTAGGATTCCTAATGTTCACTGCCTCAAAATCTCCAGAGCTATTGATAGATTCATTCATTTTCTATTTAATGGATCAGTCATGCCAATCAAATAGATCTTCCAAAGAAACTAGTCCTTTAGGGATTCTATTACCTTTCAACTATATGACCCCATCCTTCAGCTCACTGATGTCATTAGGGCATAATTGTTTACATTCGCTAGAGCTTCCCTCAAAGAAAATTTGGGCAAACATTTCAGCATTCTCTAGGAAGGCTGGAATTTGCTTATAATTCTTGAACACTTGCTAGTGATTAACATTTTAGGGAACATTGGGTCGATAAATTAACTCAATCCTATAGGATTTGTTTTTAAAATTTGGATGAAGCAACAAAAAGGGAAGCAAAAATAGCTAAAGAATTAGGTCTGAAATTCCTTTCCCTAGGAATGGCCTCTATTGAGAATGCCTCAAAATATTCAATGGCATCCCACACCTGGTTCTTGTAATGTCTTAACCTTTCATTTTTAATAGTGAAAATCTTTTGCACCTGATTAATGATAAATTTTGCATCTCCCAGGACTCTACGCATCTCGATTCCCATACTCCTTGCTTCACCTAATCCCAATAAGAGGGCCTTGTACTCTATGGTATTGTTGGTGTTTGGAAATTCAAAATTTATAGGAGAAAGGGAGTTGCTCACCAAAATGGGAAATGAGGACTATGCCTGCTCCTAACAAAGAGTTTGAGTAGCTTCCACCAAATTCCATTGTCCAAAGTTCTGCATTTAAACCTAAATCAACCATGTTAATTTTTTTATCTTCATCGGAAAACATCATATAATTTCTAAATTCAGCTTCTTGGAACAAGATCTGAGCCTTAGGGTCTTTTGATTTCAATACTGTTATCTTGGCTTTAGGCTCAAGCTCCAGGTGCACTTTTTTATTACTAATAGGTATAGTAGCATAAGACCAATCTAGCTAAATTTCACTGCCTAAGTCTTTACAAAAACTTTTTCTTAATAGCATGCCATAGCTAGTTGGTATATCGGCTACCAAAATAGTGAGCTTAAGCCATTTGGTTGGATGGGCTACAAGTGTAACTCTTGTGTCTTTGATTTTTCCAATTAAGGGAACTTGTTTGGACTCCATGGAATAGAATTTCCCAAATGTCTTGGTTAGGTTCAATCCTAGAGCTCGGGCAGTTTATGCAGGCATAACATTATCAAAGGCATGAGAGTCAATATACAGTTATTCAACTTGAACCCATTTATGAACAGTGACACATAGAAAGGATTGGGCTTATCATCAAAAGTATATGATGATGAAACTTTATTGTTGGATGCCACATGAATTGTTGAGTCCTGAGAACTAATCATATGTTCATCTAAACCAACATGAGACTCAGATTGTCCTGGTCTGACAAATTCAATTAATCTATCTAGCTCTCTAGGATTCGTGCATAACTATTTTTCTCATGAAATTTGCACTTTAGAATTCTTGCAAAATTCCACAATATCAAAAGCTCCAGGAGACTTTTTAGTAGAAAGCACATTAGAATATTTGAAAGAATTTTTTGTGGTTGTGTGTGATACATTTTCTCCCTTCAAAGTGGCACTAGCTCCAGTAAGTAAAAATTTAGGGAAATTTTGAGTACCTTTTTTATTAGTGTTTTGTTACCCTCGTGTGATAGCGGCACATGTAGGCTCATCCAGAGTGATGTAGACATCTCCATGTCTATCATCTTCAGGTTCAAAATTGAGGTACCCATTCACAGAGTTGTCATACTGATTGGAAGGGTTTCCTTCCTCAGTAACATCTTCGATGACTTCCTTCATAGTGTCCATCTGCATGAATTTGTTCATCTTGGGACATTTTGATCCATCATGGTCAGAAGTAAGGTGAAAGGCACACATATTCTTCTTGCTATCTCTTGGAGGAGCTTCTATTGCCAACCTCTATTGAGTTGGAGGTAGGGGGAAATTCTTATTGCCTAGCTGATAATTCACCTTTCTTGAGAAGTCCTAATAAGGTTGATTGCTTTTAGGTAATTTCCTTTTAAGAGCAATAATTTTGTTTTCTAGTCTTTGTATCATAGGATCTGATGATGTAGCTGGCTATGACTTGTTTGTATGCATCTCTCTTTTCCACTTCCCTATAGTGATAACATTGTCTTCTAATTCAATAGCAAGGGTTTGTGTGGCCTCCAAAGTATTCACCGGTTATCTTTTCAAAAGTAAACCAATATCTGGATGTTGTGCATTGATGAAGAAACACTTATGCATCTCTTCAGATGGTCTCTTTGCAACATTGAATCGAGATACCAATCTATTAAACTTTGCAACAAATTCTCTCATAGGCTCACTTGTCTCTTTCTTCATTTGTGTTACTTGTGCTATCAATGAAAGGTCATCATCTGCACTTTTGAACCTAGCTTCAAACTTATTGAACATGGTTGCCTAGTTGTTGATTAAGCCACGTGGAAGTTGATAGAACCATTACACCGTGACATCCACTAGAGATTATGTGGAAAGCCTAACCGCCACATCTTCTTCCTGTACTCCAAGTACACCACAAGTTGCAAAGAAGGCGATGTCGATATGCTCCTTAGGTGAGATCTTCCCATCACCCTTGAACTTGGGTAGATTTTTGTGAGAGCCTTTAGGTAAATCGTGTTGGTATGTGGTGACTGATCATGCTATACTATATAGCCCATGGTATACTGTACACCCCGGCCCCCTGTCCTCACCGAGGTCCGGGGCCGGGTGGGGGTTCAGGGGTGGCAGCCCCCAAAAAGTAGGGGTTCGGGGGCGCAGCCCCCAAGAAATTTTTTTTGC
>VDFB02086081.1:110977523-110998934 GCA_007258455.2 Sequoia sempervirens
CATACAGATGTCAATCTAGCAGATATGTTTACAAAGGTGGTGCCAAGGGAGAAGCTGAGCTCCTCTTCAGCTTGGGTTGGCCTTCAAGGTTGAATTCAAGTATAACAAAGTAGCAGGGTCCAAGGTCCTTATTTCCAGTGGGAGCTGTAAGTGCAGCAGTGTTGTCTAGGATCAGTCTCCAAGTGGGAGGTTGTAATGGTGTGGAGCTTAATCAGTCTCCAAGTGGGAGATTGTTGGGCATGAAGCGGTGACTGATCATGCTATACTGTATAGCCCATGGTATACTGGCCTACCCCAGCCCCTTGTCCCTCGCATGAGGTCTGAGGCTGGGTGGAGGCCCTGGGCGAAGAGTTCGGGGGCGCAGCCCCCGAGAAAAAAAATTTGCCATTTTTTCGCATCGTCAGCGAAAAAGGAAAAATCTTCGAAAAAGAAAGAAAACTGACTTTGTAAAACCCTAATTCTAGAAGCTTCTAAAAGGTTGTTAAAAGGGGTTGGGATGGGGGTTACAATATGATGAAAAACACAATTATTCGCAAGATTGTAATAGGTTTTGCACTGGATAATAAAAGTATTTGATGGCTGCAGTTTGGTGGATGTAGCCCAGATTGGGTGAACCACGTTAAATTCTCTGTGTTATGATTTATTTTGTGTATGTTTTTGTTTCTCTGTTTATTATTTAAATCTGCATTTAATTGTTAGATATCTGCCATCTCTAACCCTAACAAATCATGCAAATTTTTCCCTAGACTCAAAGGACCTATAGCAACCCCCCATGGGACAAGCGGTTGATTTTCCATAATGTGAGGGAAGTTTATAACTACTAGAAGGACAATCCTGTGTAACACTAGAGCTTGAGAAGTTGAATAATCAGGAGGTTCCCTAGTCGGAGAAGTAGGTCTACTTCTAGCCCTAGCCCTTCTTCGAGAAGAAATAATATAGGAAAATTTACTGCTTTGCAAGGACTCAAAAATAGGGTCTGAGACACCCCTACTTCTTTCTCCCCTAGTAAATCTTTTGGAATCTAGGGTGAGCTTAGGGTATTCAATATGTAAAACCCAGATAAGGTAACTCAAATTTTATTTGATTCCTTCACTCCCCAAAAAAGTTTCCAAAAATCCGTTGGCTAATAGATTGGGCACCTTGAGAAATAGTGAATTATTTTTGCTCCAAAGGTGTCATTGTTTCCAACAACTTTGAAACAAATATGGTACAAATATGGATACATACACCAACACACAAGAATAGCATAAGCATCCAGATACACCTTAAACACACAAATTTAAGAATATTGGCTATCCTTGTAAGCTAAATGGGTACAAACAAATAGAGATTTCATTTCACAACAATATTGTATTCAGAATAGCATAATATCAGGTCTCTTTTGTTTTTTGATGCTAGAGAAAAATAATTAAAAATAAATACATATATATATATAGCGGGTGAGTAACCACTTCTTTGTCCATAACTAATTTTAATTAAAAGTATTTTCAAGAAATAAAACAACTGAAAACTACGATGGTGGCACTTCACTTCTGGATTCTACAAACATGGAAAGTCATTTCCACAAGTCTTGGAAAGCCTTGATGACATGTGGAAGTTCTTTATGGTGTGGAATGGTTATATTTCCCATTCATAATCTCCATGCCAGTTGGCTATCCCGAACGACTTCGATCCTCTGATCATATGTCTTCATAAGTCATGTCGCCTGAGATAGGATGAGATCTAGTTCACTGAATTTTCTCAAGTGTTTTGCATCAAAAGACTAAGAATTGAAAATTCCATCAACTATCTTTTGAAAATCACTCTCTAAAACCTTAGCATTTTTGTCACTCCCATCTCCTCCCTTGTTAGGTTGCAATTCGAGGGAAAAAATTTGTAAATCTTCTCTAAGATTGCATTGCATTCTATCTGGACCTCTTAAAGCTTTTGTAAGCCTTGCTTTGTGACCTATAATTTCCACCCCACACTTTTATTCCAAATTAAGCAATGAGCATCGGTAGTGTTGGGCATGATTTGCTCAACAACTAAATTTTTCATCTCAAAGCCTATCATGTCTTTAATTTCATTTGCATACTGGTTCCATATTCTTTCCTCCTTTTAAGTTGTGGTAATCTCCTCTTGAAATTCTACTTTAGAAGAATTTTCCCTTTATAGGCACTTAAGAGACTCAGATATAATTTGATTACCTTTCCTAATTAATCCACTAATCCATTCCTCAACAGCCCTACCAAAGTTTCTACAACTCCTCATTTTACTTACTGCCTCTTTCCCTATTAAAGCTAGGGGGTCAGAGGATCACTCAGCTTGAGATATCGGTTGAGGTGACAGATCAAAAACCAATTTCAAGCACTCAGTTAAGACTTGGATTTGTCATTTCAATTCATCCTTACTCTCTTTATCTTTCTTAGACCTCTCAACCATTCTCATTGTAGACACCTGGAAGATTTGTACATCTCCATCCCTTGTAGGGAGTCCCACGTTGATTCTTTCTACATCAGATTCATTGGTTGTTGCTTGAGTGACTTCCATTTGTGTAGCAATACACGCAACTTTCAGGCATAAACCTCCTTATCCGACATCATTAATTAACCTAGTAGTGGTTTTCAACTTCTTCGGCTTTGGATTCCTTTAAAGTAGTTGCCCTACCATATCTTGCTTCGAGAGGTCTAGTTGTACTACTTTTCTTTTTCTTGATAAAGTATCTTCTAGCCAAACAAGGGTATTAGGGATGTTGGTTGCTTTAGAACTAGAGGAAGGGAATAACATTCTATTCATGGGAGGATTATTTGTTTCAACATCTTGAGATGGCCGTGGAGAAGATTTTTTTTTTAGAGTTTCATCAACTTCCCTAACAAGCGATGATCGAGGTAATGAGAAAGAATAACTAATGTCAATATTATTTAATTCATCTCCTTCTCCTTCATCCCCTCTATCCTGATCTAGATTGGGTAAATTTGGGAGGTCCTCTCCACAAGTTGGTTGAAGTACATCCCTGTTAGGAGGTACTTCATCACCATCACCCTAAGGAAGAAGAACTAATGTCAATATTATTTAATTCATCTCCTTCTCCTTCATCCCCTCTATCTCGATCCAAATTGGGTAAATTTGGGAGGTCCTCTCTGCAAGTTGGTTGAAGTAAATCCCTGTTAGGAGGTTCTTCATCACCATCACCCTGAGCCCTAGATTGCACTGATTGTGGAGCAACCCTAGAAGTTCCTGCAATTATAGAGAGCTGACCACTGCCTCCTCTTGGTTGGGTGTTCTATGATCTAGTATTAGGATGAGATTGCTTTATCTTCTTCTTAGTAACCCACTCTTAGGTCCTTTCTAAAACATCAGCGGTCCTAGCTTCAATTGTTTCTTTCTCTTTACTACTCTAGTCCATGGCAAGAATGGATCAATTTGATATTAAGTCCATAAATATTGGGTCCACTAAATCTCACCCGTCATCCTCAATCCCTTGTACATCAAATCTCAAATTATAGGTGTGTGCAGCATAAATCCCCTAGTCTAAAATGCAAAACAGATGAAATGCAAGCAAAGGGAAACACAACAACACCTCAAGATTGACCTAGTTGAACTTGAACAAAGAAAATATAAAACAATTTATTTACCTTTCCCAAGTTGATCGATTGCTTGGCCTTGTTGATAGCTTGATTTGTGTGATCCTAGATCAATTTTGGCAACATAACAACTTGTTGTAGCTTGATTTGGATGCAAATATGGTGGGTTTCGGTTATGGATGCAAGATGAAAGTGTATGATGGAGAGGATTAATGCTTGAGAGTGTGTTAAGAATGATGCTAGAAGGAGAGGAACCAAATGGCTTAGTGTTAGCCATTTAACCTAGGAAGATCCAATGGACGGTGGAGATTGAAAGAGGGCAAAAGATCAAGGGCTAAGATGAAGAGTTGACTAAAAGAATTAAAAATTCCTTTTTAATGTGCATGGGGATGATAAAAGAAATTAAATATTCCTTAGAAACCTTGGATGAATAAAATGGAATTTAAAAATCCATTGGAAAGGACATGGGGATTGTAAATGGAATTAAAAAATCCATGAGAAAGCCTTGGGAAGACAAAAAGGAATTAAAAATTCCTTGGGGGATGGGGAGAGTTGACCAAAAGGGTTGATTAGACTAGCTAATTAATGATTAGAAGACAGTTAGGTGGCTAATGAGGATTAAAATCCAACTTGCAAAAGTTGGAGGATGTGACACATCCTAATCATGGATTAGACATGTGCACACCCCTAATGATGGAATTAGGAGGTGGATTAGGATTAAGAAAAAGTGATGGAGGATGTGACATGTGAGGAATTAAAGAAATGTCTTATTTATTTAGTTATTTTGAGGAAAAGGGGAAAAGGGGAAAAGGGGTAAATTATTTAATTATTTAACTAAATACCTTAAGGATTTAGAGGACTTTAGGGGTATTAATTAAATAATAATGATATTACTTAATTAATGCAGATAAGAGGATATTTAGACAAAAAGGGATAAATTTGGACAAATGTAAGTGTCCAAATTTAGGTCTCTACACTTTTCCCCTCTTTGAGATGGTCTTACGAAGTAGCATCATTTCAAAGAAGATTCAAAGATAGCACTAGGAAGAAGATGATTAGATTGGGATAGATGCCCTATTCATTAAAGGAGTGACTAGGAAGAAGGATGATGGGAGTGAAGGTGAAGATTAGGGATTGAGGATGCCCCCTTGAGAGGACATGCAGGTTCAAGAGAACATGGGTGTGCTCTCGAAATGGGTGAGATGATGAAAGGGTATATGAGGAAGATGATGCAAAATGATGGATAAGAGAGGATGACATAAGATGAAGAGATAAAAGCAAGGACAAATATGATGTTGCCCCAGGCAAGCTACAAGCCAAAATGGGTTGATGATGGGTTGAGTGTGGTTGCGGAGGGAATGATATATCCCAAAACAACACAAAAGGATAGGGAAGGATACATACCGATGATGATGATGAAATTGATGATGAAAGTGTTGTTGATGAGGGAAGGATATATCCCGAAACAACACAAAAGGATAGGGAATGATACATCTCGATGATGATGATGAGAGTGATGATGAAAGTGTTGTTGATGAGGGAAGGATACATCTCGAAACAACACCAAAGGATAGGGAAGGATACATCCCGATTATGATGACAATGATGAGGATTGGATTAAGGCTTGTAGCAAGGCTAGGAATGAAACCAAGGATGTGATTAGAAGATTTGTGCTAGATTGAATGGATGAGGATTGGATTGAGATGTGAGATGGATGAAAAAAATGAAAATGATGAAGGAAAAGAGGCTTAGAATAACCAATCTATATTATTCTAAGAAGATCAAAAAGAGGATGAAATGGTGAGGATTGATGAAAAGATGCTTAGAATAACCAATCTATATTATTCTAAGAAGATCAAAAAGAGGATGAAATGGTGAGGATTGATGAAAAGATGCTTAGAATAACCAATCTATATTATTCTAATAAGGTTGAAGAGATGATATGTTGAGGATAAAGAAAGTGGAGGGATGAAAATAGATTAGATGGATAGATGAGGGAGAGTGATGAAGGATAAATGGATAATAACCAAATCAAGCAGGTGAAGTGTTATGCATTATGTTGCATTGTAATGAGCACTTAATTTAATATAGCATGAGATACTATGCACCAGGGTGTGAGGAACCAAGGTGACTCCGTATCACATGCATGGGACTGACACAACAAACAAGGAGGCTATCCCAACACCCAAAAGTCATGATGACTTTGGTCAGGCTAGCAATTGGGATAACAACAAGCACAAAGGATGCCCCAGCATAAGACAAGATTGCATGGATCTTGGTGGGTACTACGTGGGACAACCTAGAAGACAAAAACAAACAAAAGATCAAGAATATGCCCCTATGTTTACCAGTCAAAGCACACCATGATATGATGGATCAAGGTGACCCCGACGAGGTATGATAGCAAGCTCAAATGATAAAAAAAAATGCCAAAAGTATCAAAAGATCATAATCAATTTCAAATGTCCTCCACAAGATCAAAAAAGTGGATGGGATTGATGTAGTCTGATAAGGAAGGATGCATCCTGTTAAGACCAAAGATGGAGACTAAACTAAGTGAGCGAAATGATGCAACATATTCAAAACTGATTGGATCTGATGATATTGGTGGGTCTCATTTGTTAAGAGCCAACTAGATAGGGACATACTTGATGACACGACACAACGACAAGACACAACACATAAGACCAATACACCCTAAAGACCTAGGGGCTCAGGGGCCGATCAAAGATTAGCCTTGCCTACCTGAAAGCGTAGATCCCTTGTAGTTCAATTAAATACTGACGACTGACCATGGATAAAAACAAAAAGAGGACAAAGGAGACCATGATGGATGATAAGGATTAGACCGAAAAAATCCCTGAGAGCTGATCAAATGATCGACCTTGCCTACATGAAAGCGCAAGGACAACGTAGTTCGACAAAAGACCATGGATAAAAGTGGAAAGAGGATGATGGAGAAAAGGATGGAGGACAAAGACTGGACGGACAAAAGCCCTGGGGGAAGATCAAATGATCGACCTTACCTACATGAAAGTGAAAGGGAAACATAGTTCGACCAAAGGCCGATGACCAACCATGGATAAAGGATGATGAGATGGCCATGATAAATGGAGAAAAAGATGGAATGGTTATGATGAGACAAGATAGGATGATGGTGATTGCACGAAACTTAGGGATGGGATAGTTATCCAAATCATCAAAAGATGAAGTGGGAGGATGATATGATGGAGAGACGAGTGATGAGAAGTGAGAGGAGATTGGCAAGATGTGTGAAAAAGGTGGGATTGATGATAGTGAGATATATGGCATTGGATTGCATGGGGGAAAGCCTATAGCCAGATATCAATGACAAGGGATTATGAGATGGAAGGAAAAATAGGGATAAAGGAATGGATAGCTAAAGATAAGGAGATGGAAATATACTAGGATGGATGGATAGAGGGATAAGGATTGGGAGATGACGAGCATTTTTGGATGGGTAAAGAGATAAGGATGGAGAGATGGAAGGGATTGTTTGGATGGATGGATGGGAAGATAAGTATGGGGAGATGAAAAGAATTTTTGGATGGGTAAGGAGATAAGGATGGGGAGATGGAAGGGATGATAGGATGGATAGAGGGATAAGGATTTGGAGATGACAAGAAATTTTGGATGGTTAAAGAGATAAAGATGGAGAGATGGAAGGGATTGTTGTAATGGATAGATAGAGGGATAAGGATTTGGATGAGGAAAAGGTTACTGGATGAATAGATGGAAAGGTAAGGATTTGGAAGATGGAAGGGATTTATTTTTTTGGATGGATGGATGGGAAGTTAAGAATGGGGAGATGGAGGGGATGACATGATGGATGAATGATGTCTCCAAGGAATATGTCATAAAGGAAGTAGATTCCCCCACTCTAAATATAGGAGGGATGGAAGATAGGTGGATGGGAAGATAAAGGAGATAAATGGAGGAGGATAGGATGGGATGAATAAGGAAGGGAGACTGGTGGTAACATGACGGGTGGACAAAGAAAGCAGATGGATGCGGATAAGGAATAGGATAGTGTATGGATGAGGGGAATGTATGCCAAGAGGTGTCCAAAGCATGTATAGATAGGTGCCCTTGTCTTTATCAAGATCACAAGAAGGATGGAGGGATTGGAGATAAATGGGATATGATGGGTAGGATGTGGAAGGTAGGTAGGATGGAGGAGATGGATGAAGGGGATGCATAGCAGGAAGTTGCCCCCAAGTGTGGGAGTAAACAAGATGGGAGATTTACACATGATGCATGTTTGCCAGGTTTTCATCATGGTACTTATCCAAGGCACTTGTTTGCCAAATTTTCACCATTAGACGAATTATTTCTCTTTACTTTTTTGTTTTGTTTTTTTTTTAACTTTTATGACTTTTTTGGTTTTTTTGGATTTCTTGGATTTTTTGGATAGTATGTGGATGAAGATGGATAAGGATAGGGATGTGGATAAGTGGATTTAGAAGATATGTGATAAGGAGATGGATGAAGGACTGAAGGATCAAACTCCATACGAGGTATTCAGAGCCCATGTGTGAAATTACTATTGGATGTTGATACAACCTTATTAGGCTAAATGGATTATGCAAGAGAATGGATTAAAGGGATTGGATGAGGGAGATATGCAGGATAATGGATGGGATGTTGGAAAGTGTATGGATGGAATGATGGGGTAGGCATGTGATGGGGAGATGTTTTCAGGACCAACATTGGCGCATATGGTGGTGGATGTGAAAGGATAGGAGGATTAGTGGATGGATGATGTGGGGATAATGGAGGAGTTGGGGTATTTAATTTTGGGACATAAGGACCCAAAATAGATTTAGGAGATGGAGGGTGTGTATGATTAGCTTTTGGATTAGCAACTTTGGATGTTGTTACATGTTTTTCATTTGAAGGAATTGCATCTTTTTTCTTTGGGATCCACATGGTTTTGATTTTTTCTTTGATGGGCCTTTGTGGCTTGTGGGTTTGATTTGGATTTTGGATTTGATTTTGGATTAGATTTTTCTTTTTATTAACATGTATTTTTAAGGATACATGAAGGGATTCATGTGGATGTTTAGATTTATGTATTTTTACTTTAGCATACAAAGTTCTTTTAATAGCAATGGGATGGGTGCAAGGAGATGGATGATATGAAGGAAACATGAATGGAGTGATGGAGCTAGGATTTTGGGGATGATATATGGATGGAGGATGTGTAGGTGCATGCCTTTGTTGATCCTGATTAGGGAACATGAGAGTGGGATGTTTATGATGGGTGACATGGATAGGTGATTGGTGGATAAAAGGATGAATATGATGGGATGGAGAAGGTGATTGTGGGGTATAAGGGCCCAAAATGGACTTAGTGGCTGGAGGATGTGTGGTGGTGGATGGAGGGACATAAGGACCCAAAATGGATTCAGAAGATGGAGGAATATGGATGGTTTTTTTGAGATGATACGCTGGAGGGGGGATAGCAGAAAATGGTTTGATGGAGTGTTGGGAAGAACCTATTATTCTTTTGGAGGAGGCTCGTTGAGGACATATAGAGGTTTAACCAACATTTTTGGATTGCGAGTCATGAGAGAGATATCCAAGACCTTGTGTATGTAGATTTTCTTTGACATGGATGGGCTCTAAAATACCTTGCTCATGAAGGCCTAAAATTTTTCCTTGATAGTTCATGCTTTTGAGCATTCGCTCTATGGTAGGGTGCTTGTTATTTTGGAAACATGATCCAAGTCCATTATTAGATGGAGGAGGATGGGCGGCATATATGCTTGGTTCCTCTTCTGCAAGAAAACCACCATGGATGAATGTAAGAGTACCAAGGGGATATAAACATCGTGTTGGGATGGTAGGGCTAGGTGACTATGGAGGATCATGAGATGGAGATGATGGGGAAACAACATCTTGATCGAGAGGAATGAGTGGTAAGGTATCAGGAGAGGGATTAGGTGATATGATAGGATTTGTATTTGTGGTAGTAGGTGATAAGGGATCATGCAATGGAGTGATTGGATCATGAGTGATAAGGGGATCATAGGGTGGAATGGATGGGGGACTGTGATCTTGAGATGGACTAGATGGGATGGTAGGGTCTTGATGTGGAGAAGGGGATATGTTGGTATGCTTTGGATCAAGCTCTTGGCATGACTCATCTTGTGTGGGTGGCATGATGATGGAGTGTTGGAGGGACTCCTCAAGTGGGGGAGATGGAAGGATGGAGGATTCATGAAGTTCATGGGAAAGGATTTCGGTGATACTAGGCATGGAAGGAGTGGATTGGATTTGGGTGTCTTGGATGGATTGGGTGGATCTAGGAGTAGAAGATGGTGATTGGGTTTGGTTATCTTTTATGGGTTCAACGGCTCTCAAAGTAGGAGATGGGGGTTCAATGGATTCGGTGGATTTGATGGTTTCAGCAGTTTGAGTGGTGCTAGGGGTGGTAACAACAATGATACGTGTGGGATGGAGAAGAATATCATCACTAGTGACAGTGGATGACAGATTGGGATGGCATGGTTCCATGACTTCAAGATGTGGAGTTGGGGATGTATTCTTTGTAATAAGTCCTTGGAGGAATTATGTAGTGAGAATCGTGCATATTCTAGGCTTAGATGGCATGGTAGGAGTGGATGAAGGATTATAGATTGGTGGAGGATTAAGATTATGGATTGGTGGACCAAGATTAGATTGAGGAACGAGATTAGATGGAGGACTAAGAGTAGATGGAGGATTAGGATGGGTGGGGGATCGAGATTAGATGGAGGGTTAGGACATGATGGAGTGGAAGATGGAGTGACATAGGAGGATATGGATGGTGGATTAGGATAAGAGGATGTGGGTGGTGGATTGTACTAAAGGTATTGGGATAGAGGATTTGGATGGGAAGATTGGGATGGTGGATTAGGATAGGAGGACGTGGGTGGTGGATTGTAGTAGAGGTATTGGGATAATAGAGTAGGATGGGAAGATTGGGGTGGTGGATTAGGGTAGGAAGACATGGATTGTGGATTAGGATAGAAAGGTGAGGATGTAGGATTGGGATAGGTTGATGGGGATGTAGGATTAAGATAAGAAGGTGTGGATGTTGAATTAGGATGGGTAGATTGGTATGGAGGATTAGGATAGTGGTACATGGATGGGGGATTGTAGTAGGAGTATTGGGACGGTACATTAGGATGGGAAGATTCAGAGAGTGGACTAGAATAGGAATATTGGGATGATGGATTGGGATATGAGGATGTGGATGTTAGATAAGAGAAAGATGTAGATGAAGAATATGATGAATATGCGGATGGGGAAGATACTGGATATCCTTTATCAGAGGTAGAATAAGGATCATTATTAGGCGTGGATGAAGGCATGATGGGATAGCTTGGATGAGTGATCAGATTCTGGATGGCGCTTGGGGAAAGCTTACTAGAAATGATAGCATCAAGGGGATCTATAGCATACACCTCTTGATCAACAAGGCTCTCGTTATCATCGTCAACGTAATTAGGATTCCCCTTAACTACTATTTTTGGTTGCATTGATGGAGGGTATGGATTCATGATGTTAGATGAGATGGATATGGATTGAAAAGATGGGAATAGATGATTAGAAGGAAAGAAAAGATGATGAAAAGATAAATAGGATGGATTGGAAGAAGATGGAAGAAGGGATCTTAAGATTTGTTTCGATATCAGAAGATCTTGGATGTAGATGGACTAAAGCTCAAATTGGGATTTAGATTAAGCATAGGTTGGGATTGGATTAAAGCTCAAATTAGGATTGGATTGAAGCTCAGATTAGGATAATTGGAGGATGCAACGAGATTGATTCTACACCAAGTTTAGGGGTTTAACTAGATGACGTAAGGTGTTGACAATTGAATTAAAGGACAAATAGATGATTACGACACTTAATCCACCTCAAGATGGAAGCGGATTGATTGGCCAAAGATGATAAATGACTCAACACGGATGACAATCCTGAGCAAATGTGGATGATGATGATTAGATTTCAGACACTTAGGCCAATTTGGATAATAACCTCAAACAAATTTCAGGGGATTTAAATTGAGAAAACGAAGATGGATATGCAACCTAGAGATGTTTTTAAGATGTGCCTATATGATTTAGATGATAAATGGATGACCTTTGGAAAATGTAGATGGACTGAAATGAAGATTATGGGTGAATGGAAGATGAAAATGTCTTGGAAAACAATAATCTTTTGGGGGTCCTACAGATTAATTACCCTAAATAGCGATCAAACTCACCTAAACAAGTGACAGAATTGCCCAACCAGGGTGTAAGTTCACCCAAATAGGGTGCAAAATCACCCAACCAGGGTGCACAATCGCCTAAACAGGTATCAGGGTCACCCAATCAGGGTGCCAAATCACCCAAACAAGGTGCATAATCGCCTAAACAAGAAGCAAAATTTCCCAAACTTAAACATGTGACAGAATCACCCAACCAGGGTGCACAATCGCCTAAACAGGTATCAGGGTCACCCAATCAGGGTGCAAGATCGCCCAAACAGGGTGCACAATCGCCTAAATAGGAAGAAAAATCACCCAAATAGAGGTTAGGATCACCCAAACAGGTGACAGACTCGCCCAACCAGGTGACAGACTAAACCAAATAGAGGTCAGGATCACCCAAACAGGTGATAGACTCGCCTAACCAGGTGACAGACTCACCCAAACAGCTAACAGGTTCACCTAAACAGTTTTTAGACTCATCTAAATCTGAAAACGGTCAAACGATGTAAATAAACGGGTAATGGATTCTCCGAACGGGAAAACTTATCTTCGTAATGGGGCAACGGACTCACCTAACGAGGAAACAGACTCACCGAACAAGGAAACAACTAACTGAATGGGGAATTGCACTCTCTGAACAAGGAAACAGACTCTCCTAATAGGTAAACGAACTTTCTAAATGGAGAAACAGACTCATCTAATGGGAAAATAGACTCGTCAAATGGGAAAATGGACTAACCGAACGGGGAAACGGAACAACCGATTAGGGAAACGAGCAAACAGATTAATTGAACAGATAAATGGACTAACTAAACGGAAGATGAGATTGGATGTTCAAAGTGCAAAATCACCCAATTATGTTGCAAAATTTCCTGTTTTCAGGGAATGGGCGAATATGATGACTCTGAGGATTGATAGGGGACTGAAACAGCAAGCACAATTTCCCAAAGATGAAGCAACTTCGCCCAAAATAGTGGCAAAGTTGCCCCTTTTAATGAAATAGGAAAATGTGATAGGATGTTTGACTGACATAATGAGTCAGATAGAGAGCAAAATCGCCCTTGTGGGTGTTAGGCTCACCCAACCAAGGTGCAGACTCACCTATTATGTGAAGAATGGGTGATTTTGATAGGAACTAACTGAGAAATAACTCAAATAGAAGACAGGGTCACCCCTGTGGATAGTAGGTTCACCCCAACCAGTAGCAAGTTCGCCCTTAACAAAGGAAAACTCACCCAAATGGAAAACTTGGACTAAAATTGGTGAAAAACAACTATGGCAAAGGACAAAAACACAGCAAACAAAAAACAAAAGGTAAGGTTGACTCAAGTAAACAGAAATGCACTGATTTCACACAGAGAAGATAGTTCAAGCAACACAATCCTAAGATTAGTAAGAAGGGTATGGCCAACATGGTCCTCTATCTAGGTTGAACAAGGTGATCTAGGGAGTCCTCGATATACATAGTACGTGAGGCACAACCGTGAACACCAGTCTGTCACAAGCGTGAGTCAGAAGCCCTAGTGAGGTACTAGAAACTTGGACCAACTCTTCACATCTTATCTAAGTATCACCCTAGCTTCAACACTTCGCCAAACATGACATGACTGAATTAGGGTACAACTTTAGCTCTCCTCCCTTTATATACCCCGTCGGTACATGTGGTTGGGATCATCCCTTAGGGTGATGAAATCCCCAAGTAGGTCCAGCTAAAAGAAGACACTAGATGTTTTCAGCTGGTCCCCAGGCTTGCATGAAGCGCAAGGGGAGAGCTTGAACGTTCTAGTATCTCTTGGGTAACACAGATGGACTAAAGTAGACTATAATTTCTCTTCACCTAGGATCGCCAAATGGTGCAAGGGGATTGGATATGTCAATAGTCCACTTAACAAACACAACAAACAAGTGTATTTGACCCCTCCTAATTAGTTCTATGTGCCTAACTAGTATGAAAATAACAAGAAAACTAAACTAAGGGTCTTGGTTCTCTCGTCCTGTAGCAAATATGTTAGCAATTTAAACCTTTGGCCTTGGAAAAGCGAGAAAAAACTACACAAACATTAGTAAGAAAATAGACACACTCACAAACGAACAGGTTAGGGGGTCAGTACCCAAAAATGATAAGAAATGAACTCTGAAAATGAAACTTTAAGTCAATGTTTACCTCATAATCGCCTCTGTTTGAAGCAGAATCGCCTCTATTAGTATCAGAATAGCCTGTTTTAGAGTCAAGCTCACCCTTGTCAGTAGTAGGATTGCCTGTTTTAGAGGCAGGCTCGCTTGTGTCAGCAGCAAGATTATATGTTTTAGAGGCAGGCTCGCCTATTTGCAGAAAGTAGGCTTGCCCAAGTCAAAAGCAGGGTTGCTTGTTTGAGAAAGAGGGAGCAAATTTTCCCTTGTTTGACAGATGGGTGATTCTGCAAGTGCAAAATCACTTGTTGAAGTTAGGCTCGCCTATTATGAGGGCATAATCGCCCCTGTTGCTGTCGAATCGCCTATTCCAGTAGCAGAATCGCCTCTGTGTAACTTGAACCTGCAAAACTTCAAATAACAGAGAACATAAAAAGAGCATACCCATTTATGGGTCCCACCGGGCATGCCAAAAATGTGTGCAACATAAATCCCCTAGTCTAAAATGAAAAACGGATCAAATGCAAGCAAAGGGAAACACAACACCTCAAGATTGACCTAGTTGAACTTGAACAAATAAAAGATAAAAACAAGTTATTTACCTTGCCCAAGTTTATCGGTTGCTTGGCCTTGTTGATAGCTTGATTTGTGTACTCCTAGATCAATTTTGGCAACATAACGGCTTGTTGTAGCTTGATTTGGATGCAAAGATGGTGGGTTTTGGTTATGGATGCAAAATGAAAGTGTATGATGGAGAGGATGAATGCTTGAGAATGGTTAGGGTTGGATGAATGCTTGAGAGTGTGTGTAAGAATGATGTCAGAAGGAGAGGAACCAAATGGCTAAGTGTTAGCCATTTAACCTAGGAAGATCCAATGGATGGGGGAGATTGAAAGAGGGAAAAAGATCAAGGGCGAAGATGAAGAGTTGACTAAAGGAATTAAAAATTCCTTTTTAATGTGCATGGGGATTATAAAAGAAATTTAATATTCCTTAGAAACCTTGGATGAATAAAATAGAATTTAAAATTCTATTGGAAAGGACATGGGGATTGTAGATGGAATTAAAAATTCCATGAGAAGGCCTTGGGAAGACAAAAAGGAATTAAAAATTCCTTGGGGGATGAGAGAGGAATTAAAAATTCCTCAAAAGGACCTTGGGAAGACAAAAAGGAATTAAAAATTCCTTGGGGGATGGGCAGAGTTGACCAAAAGGGTTGATTAGACTAGCTAATCAATGATTAGAAGACAATTAGGTGGCTAATGAGGATTAAAATCCAACTTGCAAAAGTTGGAGGATGTGACACATCCTAATCATGGATTAGACATGTGCACACCCCTAATGATGGAATTAGGAGGTGGATTAGGATTAAGAAAAAGTGATGGAGGATGTGACATGTGAGGAATTAAATAAATGTCTTATTTATTTAATTATTTTGAGGAAAAGGAGAAAATGGGTAAATTATTTAATTATTTAACTAAATACCTTATGGATTTAGAGGACTTTAGGGTATTAATTAAATAATAGTGATATTACTTAATTAATGCAGATAAGAGGATATTTATACAAAAAGGGATAAATTTGGACAAATGTAAGTGTCCAAATTTAGGTGTCTACAATATGTGATTATCTGTCTTAAAGATAGTCTCATCCAACTCCTTCTCACTTCCAATCCATCGATATAGTCTGCCCAATAGTCCTCTAGGGTAGGCAAATGGAGGAAACTAGGACCTAGCTTCAAATTATCTTTAACATAATCCTTAATATCAAAAGGAAAACATTCATCATAGGTCTGTAGATTGTAGGTTATTTCCTTTTCTATATTGAGGGAATATGACATGGACTCACATGTGTAGGGATGAAACCAATAGGGAATTGCACTATCACTCTTCTCTGCTCCTGGCATCAATTATTGACATCCGCCAATTGCCTACAGACCTCAATCATCAAAAACTTGTCTTCCAGGTGCCTTGGGAGTTTGATGGAAAAACCAGTGAAACCTCCAACCCTAATATAAGAGAACCTCTGAAACTAAATAAAATAGCTACCATAATAATTGAAAAATTGCATAGCCTTAGGTGACAATCGCATCTCAATTTTCCCTTGCAGTTCTTTAATCACTCCCATAGTGAAGGTGTCTGATATCCTCCTATGATGAGAAAGGCTCTTATTCAGTTGCAGTTTATCTAGGTACTCAAAAATTGGCACCTGATTACGAGGGAGATTAATTGGCCTCAAGCCTGGCCAAGGTCTAGTATTTGCAATAACATAAATCAAATAAGATGACATGAAAATTGCCCTATCAGCAGGAAAGTAAACCAACTGGTTGTGTAACCTATCACTGATAAGTGTTTCCAAATCTAGGAATTGGGTTCCTTTGAGTATAATATGGATGAATAAATACATCCATTCTTGAAAACCAAAGGTGTCTTCATTTCCCCAGACTTTGTGTAGTAACAAAATCATGTTGAATATCTCCCTCGCAAAATGGTTCCTATGTAAATTTCAAGGTAGCTGAGATTTACCTCCCCTGGGTTTCGCCAACTAGTTCCTTGCCATTATGTTCTAGTAGTATCCCTTCTTGAGTGAAAACTCAATTTGAGCACTGGTGAAATCCATGGGTGAGTAGGGTTCTCTTTCAAGAATTTTCAGGCACGAAGCAAAAGTGGCTCTTTGGATTTTGACTACTAGTCGGTTGTCCTCAATTCTTATTTCTTGGGTCTAAGCATCGTAATGCCTTATGCATTCAAGAATTAATTTAGGGCATTGGACGACTACAGGAAAGGTAGTTGCCTCTACCAATTCACTTTCAATTACTCTTTATGTAATGGATGATGGATTAGGAGCGTTGAATTTTTCTTTAAGCCCATTCATATTTATTGGCCCTAGGGAGCTTAGTATCTCCTATCTCAAGCATGTCGCATGTTAACCCTGTGACGTACTCATACCCTTGACACTTAATTCTAGTCATTTCTAGACTGTTAGGGTTCAGATATATTTTCACCAAGTAATCTAAAATGCAAGGAAAGACCAACCTGAAAATGGTATGCTCATAAGGAAAAGATAAGGACAAGAATACCTCATAATGACACCAAACTCTAAGGGTGGAAGTCTGCATTGGTGTGCTCTATTTCTTCTCATATCTCGAAGTGAATGTCGTAGCTAAAGAATGTCTATTCTTGGCATAAATTTCCCTTTTAATCCCCGCGAGAAATGTGTAAGTAGATAAACATTAAATGCAATTCTCCATCATGTCAACATGTGTCAGCTCTCACATCACTCTCAATATAACCTCTTTTTAAAAATTTGAAAATGAACATCTATGCGAGCGAGGAAGTGGGTAGCATAGTTGGCAGACTTGCAAAAAATTGGCGAGTTTTTTTAAAAAATGAGTTTTTTTGAGTTTAACTCGAAAAACTCGCGATTTTTTCAAAAAAATCGCGAGTTTTTGCCAAGTTTTTGAAAAAAACTCAGCTTTGCAAAGAAAAAGTGTTTCTAATGAAATTTAAGCAATTTTTTAAGTTTCCAAGTTTTTCTAAGTTTTTGGCGAGTTTTAAAAAACTCTCCAATTTTTGGCTTGGCGATTTTTTCTTTGGGGTGAGTCTTCCAACTATGGTGGGTAGTTCACATAACCTTGCAAATCACTGCCCAAGTTCATACTTTAGCTACAAAATACCACCCACTTAACGAAGTTGATTGTTTCTCTCTCTTGGTGGTAAATGAGAGAGTTCGACGAACTTAATAACACACCGCCAACACTACCTTAGCTTGGAAATAGACCAAGTGGAAACTTCATAAGTTCACATAACTGGGAAAAACACTGTCAAAGCTTTTAAAACAAGTAGGAAGTGCTACAGGGCAGACAAAGGGAGAGTTAGAGTAGATTAACAAAATTTTGAAAGATAAGCTTCTTTTTTTGGGGAGGGGCAAAAAATTAGGTAACATCGGGTCAGTTGGACAAGTAGGTTGGGGTAGATTTCTTTAAAAAAAATGCGCATAGTAGTATTAAAGATGGAAGTAAGCTCAAGAAACTCAAAATAGTAGGAAAAAAAATTCAGAAGCCTTTGGAAATGGTATTGAAAACTTAAGTAATATCTTGCAAAGCTGAGTTCTAGTATAGGAAATTTTTACAAACTCCTTGAAAATAGCTTGAAAGTTCCCAAAATGTTTCCAAATTTATCAAATTTTTTTTTGGGAATTTGTTGTCCCTATCTAGGAGTTCCTATGGATTGATAAGATCATAAACCATTTTGTAAACCCTATAACATGTTTCCAACCTTTTAGAACTAGCGAATGGCATTCAAGGGTTCTGAAGAGAGCCTACCCTGTCTAAGATAAGGTTAAAAATGGTTCTTGTGGTTTTGGGACTATTTATTTTAATTTATAAATCTTCAAAACATTTATATCTCTCAATCTAACAATTTTTAACCTAAAATGCACTAATAACTTGTACAGTTTTGACTTCTGCCACCAAGCAAGATAGTGTTAAAATTAAAAATGGAACACAGTATTTGCCACTAAAAATCAAGAAAAATTGTAGCCAATAATAAAGGCTACATACTGCCAATTAAAAGAACTTCAAAAAATCTAACCTCTCCATCAAGAAATATTAACCCAAAATCCCATTTATCTTTCTTCTCTTCTCATATAAGTAAATTAGAGATTTTGGGCCTACTTGCACATCATCATATTGAAACTCAATGGGTAAAAATTGTATATATTATACAATTCATAATCTTTAATACTTATATAAGGAAAACTGATAAAATTTCATTGTTTCCGAAATGGAATCTCACTAGTTGATATCTTATGAACAAATTTACCATTAAAATCTAAATGCATCAGTCTACAGCTACATAAATATTTTACAAAAAACTATTTTACCTCATGTACTTTTACAAAGCTAATTGTATAAGGAACTTTAATTTATAATCTTCACCTCAATGGATTGCCAAGAGTGGCTACAACATTTACTATTTGGAGAAGATATTTTTATTTTTATTTTAAAATAAAAAATCCCAGTTTCTATGCCAAAAGGAAAAGAAAAAAACCTACTACAATCAATGAAAATTATATGAGCTTTATATGGGAAGAAACCACTTAGGATTTTTACTTTAATAAAGAAAACACTTATTTTTTGAAATATCTATCTACATCCATTAGTAAGGAATATTAGGTTTCTTGTACATAGTCATCCATATTCAACTTATCCCAAAACATGTATACCTCTTAATTTATAATCTTCATCCTAATGGATTTCCAAGAGTGACTACAACATTTAATGTTTGGAGAAGATATTTTTATTTTTATTTTAAAATAAAAAACCCTAGTTTCTATGTCAAAATGAAAAGAAAGAAACCTGTAACAATCAATGAAAATAGTCAAAGACATTCCTATGTATGCTTCTACTTTCTATGGAGGGACATTGTGGCACAACTTCTGGACAATTATTACATTGAATAAAATATTTCGTCAAAATGATGAGGAGCCTACTCAAGTTCTTTTTCATGAACTCTTATGCAACTTAAGGAAGGTTGAACCTATGATATCAAATTAGAAAATACTAATGTCATGGTCAACCTCCACACTAACATCCATAGAACAATTTGCTTTCTTCTCTTCCATACATCTTTTTGCAACCAATGAAATGGTCTCAATCCATAATAAATGCATGGTACATTGCCTTTAGCAAAGCCCATTGCCTTGTCCACTATAGAGAAACTAAGGAACTCAAAAAGATTAAATCCAGACAAAGAAAAACTCCAATCTAAGGTCCTCCTATGTGTTGACCACCAATCTTTGGATTGAAATATGGGCTTGTCAATGGTGCTCTTGGACATGTCAAATATATTGTGTACAAGAAGGGTGAAAGACCACTCCAACTTCCCTTGTTTGTTGTTGTTGTTCAATTCAAGCATTACATAGTCCCTGTATTGGATCCAAATAATCCAAAAAATGTCCCTATAACCCCATTGAGTTGTGGTGTCATATCTCAAATTCATTTTTGCATTTTAAAATTTGAGGAAATTGAAATAATTGGAAAAGTATAATTTAGCATTTTATTTGATAGAATGCAATGATGAAATTGAAAATGAATAATATGTAATTTTCTGATTTAAGAAATTATTCCATGAGATTATCAGTTGAAGGTTACTGATAAGTGGACAAGTGTAAGAATATGTGTGCAGGAAATAGGTTGAAGGATAAGAACTTGATTGAGGTAGGCACGCTTAGCTAGATGACCGTGGTAAGCAAGGATGTGATCTAGAATATCACACACCACAATAGAATGTAACATCTCCATATGTTTGAAAAGTTGACAAAATTACATTCATACTTGGTGTGAAAATTATAACTAATGGAAATAACAAGTTGTGCATTCTTATCTCATTTTGTCTATTTTGAAATTTATATTCAACAAAAAAAATTGAATAGGAAATCCAATTTATCTTGTACAAAAAAATGATATCCTATGTTCACTCTTTTGAATAAATTTGAAATGCAATTGGAGTACATAAGAGATTTTGTATATGTATGTAATCTCAGGATAATGTGTGAAAATATTGGTATAAATATGTATGTCTATTTATATATGTGTGTGTGTGTGTGTGTGTGTGTGTGTGTGTGTGATATATTTATGTATACACACACACACACATACAAAGAAAATGTAAATGATATTTGAAAATCATGGGAAATTCAAATATGCATGTAACTCCCACCAAATTCAAGGAGGCCAACTCCCTCGTGTAGAGGAGTGGGCAACCAACTAACGCAATGAAGACTGCAAAAATTTAATTTCCATATTGTACCCAAAATAGTAGGGACAATTTGATTTGAGGAATGGGGAAGAAAAAGCTAGAAAGAAGGGAAAAAGGAGAGAGGAGAAAACTCGACCAGTTAGAAGGGAAAAAGTAGAGCAAATCGGTGAAGGAAAAATCCTCAAGCCAAAATCATTGGAGGTAATTTGAATTTTTGTTTTTCCATATGTTATCATTTGATCTCCAATTCTTTTTACACCTAGAATGTATTTATTATGCATGTATGTTTTGGTTTTTTTACTATATGAGAGATCAACTATATCGCTCTCATGGGAAGCCCATGAGGGCCGAGCTTTTGAATCTCTTTATTATTTTATAAATGGATGATCAATCTAGTGTTTGGGGTCGGATTTCTCACCCACAATGTGACATTTTTGCACACATAGAGTTATCAAATATAGGCCTCGACGTATCGGTCGACCCTAATGTATATCACAATGAACAACTTGTATGTGTATCGCCATAGGTGACAAGCCGAAAGGCTAATCTTGGTCTCATTTTATTTAATGGATTCTCACTGTATTTTTATCTACCACCTAATGCCAGATTAGGGTGACAAAGAAAGCCTCATAACATAGAGGTCAAGTGAAGCAACAATCACTCTTAAAAATGAGTCTCACTTTCCATTGTA
>VDFB02086081.1:110999034-111045242 GCA_007258455.2 Sequoia sempervirens
GGTTACCTCTAAGCAAGAACATGCATGATGTCATTTTGGTAGTAGTCAACAAGTTGACTAAGGTGGCACATTTTATCCCAAGGAACCTTATGGATGGATTGTTGACCTTGGCCAAGAAATTTGTCCAAGAGATCTTCCATTTACACAGAGTTCCATAAACCATTATATCTGATTGAGATACATGAATGACATCTAGGTTTTGGACAACCTTGAATGCAGCATTGGGAACTAAGCTAAACTTCAATTCAACCTATCACCCTTAGACCAATGGTCAAACCGAGAGAGTAAATCAAGTTGTAGAAGATTTCTTTTGGGTGTACTATATGGATCAGCAGTATAAATGGGAAGAATACCTACCACTAGTAGAATTTGATTATAATAACTCTCATCATGCATCTCTAGGAATGATACCTTTCGAGGCTCTGTAGGGGTGGAAGTGTCATACTCCATTCAGTTGGGACAAATTGGAAGATAAATCATAGTGGTTCATGAGATGCTAAAGGAAATGGAAGAGTAGATGAGGCTTATCAAGAGCAAATTGAAGGAAGTAGCAAATAGGAAAAAGAGCTATGCTATCAGAAATAAAACCTTTAGACACTTTGCAATTAGAGATAAGGTATTTTTGAGATTCAATCCACATAATAGTGCTATTACCTTTAGGAAGTCATCCAAAATGGCCCCGAGATATGTGGGTACATTTGATGTACTGGAAATGATCAACTTGGTTGCATATAGACTTGCTCTACCCCCTACTCTAGCTTGACTTCATAATGTGTTTCATGTTTTTTTATTAAAACCATACCACCCAGATGCGTCTCATATACTTGATTGGCATTCTTTACAGATGGAGGATCTAGGAGTGGTGCTAGTGGAGCCCAATAGAATTCTGGATAGACGCAACATCAAATTGTGAAATAGGGGACATTGTTTAGTATAAGGTCCAATGGGACCAATATCATGGGGACAATGCTACATGGGAGGATGTGGAACAAATAGAACACTCCTTCCCTCATTTTTTTTCCTAGATAGGCTATTGATGATCATTTTTGGTATTGATACCTAAATTTGCATTGTTAAGCTATGATGTTTTGGCTTGAAAACAATATAAGTTGTGATTATCTATATATTGATGTTTGATATTTTGGAATTGGTATGTTATGATGTTGATTTGAAAACAAGGTGAAATGATAAAAATATGCAAACCAATTTGTTTGGTCAGACATTAGGGCAGTGTCTCCTTTAAGTGGGGAAGGATATCATATCTCGATTTCATTTTTGCATTTTAAAATTTGAGGAAATTGAAATAATTGGAAAAGTAGAATTTATCATTTTATTTGATAGAATGCAATGATGAAATTGAAAATGAATAATATGTAATTTTCTAATTTAAGAAATTATCCCATGAGATTATCAATTGAAGGTTAGTGATAAGTGGACAAGTGTAAGAATATGTGTGCAGGAAACAGGTTGAAAGACAAGAACTTGATTGAGGTAGGCACACTTAGCCAAATGACCACGGCAAGCAAGGATGGAATCCAAAATATCACACACCACAATAGAATGTGACATTTGCATATGTTTGAAAAGTTGATGAAATTTCATTCATACATGGTGTGAAAATTATAACTAATGGAAAGAACAAGTTGTGCATTCTTATCTCATTTTGCTTGTTTTAAAATTTATATTCAACAAAAAAATTTGAATAGGAAATCCAATTTGTTTTGTACAAAAAAATAATATCCTATGTTCACTCTTTTGAATAAATTTGAAATGTGATTGGAGTACATAAGAGATTTTGTATATGTATGTAATCTCAGGATAATGCATGAAAATATTGGTATAAATATATATGTATATATGTGTGTGTGTGTGTGTGTGTGATATATATATATATATATATACACACATATACATATAAATACACATACAAAGAAAGTGTAAATGATATTTGAAAATCATGGGAAATTCAAATATACATGTAACTCCCACCAAATTCAAGGAGGTTGACTCCCTCATGTAGAGGAGTGGGTGACCAACTAACGCAAAGAAGACTGTAAAAAATTATTTTCCATATCGTACCCAAAATAGCAAGGATGATTCAATTTGGAGAATGGGGAAGAAAAAGCCAGAAAGAAGGGAAAAAATAGGAGAGAGGAGAAAACTTGACCAGTTAGAAGGGAAAAAGCAGAGCAAATTGGTGAGGGAAAAATCCTCGAGCCAAAATCATTGGAGGTAATTCGAATTTGTGTTTTTCCATATGCTATCATTTGATCTCCAATTCTTTTTACACCTAGAATGTTTTTATTGTGCATGTATGTTTTGGGGTTTTTTGTTGTATGAGAGATCGACTATGTCGCTCTCATGGGAAACCCATGAGGGTTGAGCTTTTGAAGCTTTGTATTATTTTATAAATGAATGATCGACCCAATGTTTGAGGTTGGATTTCTCACCCATAGTACGACATTTTTTTGTGCATAGAGTTATCCAATATGAGTCTCGGCCTATTGACCAACCTTGATGTATATCACTGTGAACAACTTGTATGTGTATCGCCATAGGCGACAAGCCGAAAGGCTAATCTTGGTCTCATTTTATTTAATGGATTCTCACTGTATTTTTATCTACCACCTAATTCCAAGTTAGGGTGGCAAATAAATCCTCATAACATAGAGGTTGAGCGAAGCAACAGTCACTCTTAAAATTGAGTCTCACTTTTGACTGTACGTGGTGACAAGATCGACCATTGAATGCTCAATGGAAAAATCTTGATGAAGCCGCGATGGCCTACTTAGGCCATGACCCTGGTAACCATTATTGATTTACATGGTTAAGTATATGAACATATATATATATAAGGACTTATATATACATATATATATGAATGAGCTTTACCTCTTATAGATAACAATTCCATCCTCTATTTATTCTGGTCACAAGTGTAGACACCTAAATTTGGACACTTAATTTATCCAATTTTATGCCCTTTCATCTAAACATCCCCTTATTCGTGTTAATTAGATAATATTACTATTATCTAATTAATATCCCTTAATTCCTCTAAATCCCTAAGGTATATAATTAATAATTAAATACCTTATCTCTTCAATCCTCCTTTCATCAAATGAATTAAATAAATATGACATTTATTTAATTCCTCACATGTCACATCTCTTTCTTAATCCTAATTATCCTCCTAATTCCATCATTAGGGATGTGCACATGCCTAATCCTTGATCAGGATGTGTCACATCCTCCAACTTTTGCAAGTTGGCCCCTAATCTCCCTTAGCCACCTAACCCTCTTCTAATCCTTCATTAACTAGCCTAATCAACCTCTCAAGGAATTTTTAATTCCTTTTATCCTTCCAAGGAATATTAAAATCATTTTTTTATATCCCCATGTGATCTTTGACTTGTCACATCAAGTCACATGTGAACTCTTCCCCATGGAATCTTTGACTTGTCACATCAAGTCACATGTGACAAGTGCTTACCTTTTTAGGCACCTTCTCTTATCCAAGGTACTTTCTACCTCTCCCTTTGGAACCTTGTCTTATCCACAAGGTTCCTCAATCATGTGAATTTTAAATTCACTTTTTATTCCTCCAAGGAATATTCTTATCTCCCAATGTACTTTCAAGGTACATGTCCTTCCTCCACATCATGTACCCTCCTTCCACCTCATTTACACATCACCATCCTTAGCCATCTCACATTCCACATGTCAAGATGTGAGGGCTTGTGAGTTCTCAACTCACCATAGCCCTTCATCTTGACCTTGTTGGATGAATCTCAACCATTGAATTCTTCCTCTATAAATAACCCCCTCTTTTCTCTCATTTAGGGGGTTGATCATTGTGCTAACCAAACTCTTGAATTTTTTTCATTTGAGCCATACTTAGCTAAAAACTTGCATTCCTTGCATCCATCATACCATTTTCATTCATTTCTCATCCATCTTGCATCTCATATCAACATCTTTTATCATCCAAGGAGCATACACAAAATCAACCATCAAGGGCCAACCAAAGGATCGATTCGAAATAAGGTAAATCTGTCGTTTGTTATCTTATTTTTTTTTGAATCCAACTAGGCTAATTTTGAGGTGTTAGGTGTTTCTATTGTTTCTTGCACATTTCTTGTTGCTACTCATTTTTGGAACAGTATTTTTGCCTGGTCATAGCAAGTACCGACTGTGTATGTTTTTTTATTCATGAAATTTTGGGAGTGATAATACTAAATTGGGTAAAACCCATGGCTTGAATGATATTGGCCAAAGTTAACAACCCAAAGGCATACGATATCATGTTATCAAGAGTTCATAACATGTGTATCGTATCCTCTAGAAGAGTTGGATAAATGGACAGGTCTTATATTTTGATTTATGTGATTATTTTGAACATGAAAATAAGTATGAATTTTTAGTTGTAATAGATCGAGTAAAAGAACTATGGTATTCCATTAATGGGTGACATTTTTCTGTTTAAATTCATCGACCTTTTATATGAATCCATGATTGTGAAAGAAATTGATGGCTTCTATGCATCTGAGATTGGAAAATAGATGATACTGTTATTTCAATTAATCATCAAAATGGGAAATTAGATTATACCGTTATTGGAATAAAACATCTAAATGCATTGATATTGTATTTTTTCTTTGAATATGAAATTATACTTGTGTAAAAGAGATTTTTCGTTTAAATTTTATAATGTATACACATTCATAAAGTATTCATTCCCAGGCATATATGTGATCATGCATAAAGATTCATTTATACATGCTCACATACATGCAGTATACCTTATGATTTATCTTGATTTACTTTACTTATTGAGCAAGTATAAATGTTGTGCAAATGGAATCAAACTGTAAATATGGAATAGTATTGAGTTGCGACTACATATGATATCAAATGAATAGATATACCAAGTGTGAATGAGTATTGTTTGATTTTTGAATTGGGAATGATACAAAAATTCTTGGTAGACTGTAGAATGATAGAATGTTTCTAATGGATGGTCTAAAGGGAGTGATACCCCTTTGATATGATAAGCTTTATTTTATGGAATGGGTTCCAGAGAGAGTATATTTGCTTTTCCAAATCTAACCAAAGATGTATTTCATATGACATGAGCTTGGCCAGGATTTGCAATCATATATATACAAAATAGACTGTGTTATTTACCCTCTCACTGCTATATTGAATTTACCTAACATGGAACTTGCATATTCTAATAAAATATATATATATGCATGTAGTTAGGCACACATAGATTCCACCTTGCAAACTATATCTCTTGCTAAGTGTTTCGTGCAGGGTCGAGTACTCTTCGACTGACTGAAGAATTGAGGAAGCATTGCTTCGTGGTTGGGTGGAAAAGCACCCCAATCACGTTCTCGTCCACCAGTGGAGGTGAGCTCACTTGAAGGAATCATATCAAAATTCTATTTTGTAATGTATCATTGATGTAAAGGAATAAATGATAAATTGTAAGAAAACTATGTAATCTAAATTAACTTGGAGGCATTGAATGCCTATTCAAACATGTATGTAACTATTGACATATGGAAGTGAATATAATTATTTATTTAAGAGTTAATTGATTTATGACATGAAATTGCTAAATGGAATTAGCTATGGAATTTGTGTCATTTAAATTGATATTCATGATGTCAATATTTATTTATTTTCGAATTAAATCTAGTTGGGCTATTACACGTGGTGGTCAGCACCAAATCCCACTTAAAATGGCATGGGCCTTAACCATACACAAATCACAAGGTCTTACACTTGAAAGATCCACAATTGACATCAACAACATTGACCGTCAAGGGTTGACATTCATAGCTATTTCAAGAGTTCGTCAGCTTGAAGGTATTCACATCCGCCCCACATTCACATTCCAAAGATACACACACAAGCAATAAAGCCCATATGTTGCTCGTAGGATCAATGAAGAAGAGTGGTTGAAGTCACTATCTACTTGCCTCACTTGAAATGCTAAAATATATTGTAGATGCATCCACATTTGTTCTTTAATTCCTTATTCCTTTGTCTTACAACTTCAACTTTCCAATCTCTTCCTCACTTTTCTCATTTATTTTCTAGGAACAACTCCAAATCTACATATTTGTAAGCATTGCTTGTGTTTAAATTGTACAGTTTTGCATAAAAAGCTACGGCTACAAGGTCTCATATTTGTTCTTTGAAACTATGCTTTCCTACGATGTCTTTCACCTAGTAGCTTTTACAAGCTACTCGATTTAGAGTTAAACAAATCCTTTTTAGAAAATCCACCATTATTTTTTTTCATCAAAATTTACATGTTCCATATTTGTGGAAGACATAGTTTTTCTATATACATTATGTGAGGTATCCTCCTGTTGTAGCCAACAAAAAATAATGGAATAACTATCCTACTATTACAACTGACCTATTCATATTCTTTGACTAGATGACAATTTCAAGTAATTCATTCTGATGCATCCATTTACTTCTTTTTTTTCAGTTATATTTTCCAATGTTTGTTGACATTACTTGGTGCTATGTTGAAAGATGCATTTCCTTCTATAAAGCGATTAATTACATTATTGTCTTTCTTGCTTTTCGTGAACATTCTGGTTGCTCTTTTGAAAGGGCTTTTGGTGCTTGCCTTTGTTTACTTATATTTAGTTATATTACTAATTTACTTTAGAAACAACTACTTCTACATGTATATTTTGTTGTATTGTTGTTCGCAGAGAAGGGTGCTATATCCTTACCTACATATATTTAGGGGGGAAATTAAAGTTTAATAATTTCCTTGACTTATCATATTTCATAGGACTAACTGCTTGGTATAATGGTTTACAATCTCTACACAACTTACACAGGCTTCTGATTTAATAGATAGAAAATAATTTGATGTTTTTAAATGAGACATTTTGGATACAATGGCTTAGAGTTGCAACATGATTTATATGGGGTTATCTTTCTACATATTGAAATCATGGTGATGTCTTTAACAAAAAATATAAGAACCCAACATTCCATAGAAAATAGTAAAATATCATCTGTAATGAAATCAATGCTACACCAAATTACAAATTGATAGGATCAGAGTTGTCATGATATATATTGTTATCCAAAATTTCAAAATTAATTAATAACTATTTCTCTACATTTATGAACTACCATAATTTATATTTCTTTCCATCACCAGGGATGACTCTCTATGTTGCATGATAAAATAACTATTTATCTACATTTAACTTGTCTGAGAAATTCAAAATTGATGGACAACTTTTGAATTGTGGACTGACTTTTCTACTTCTCCAAATTCTACCAGGATTTAAAGTGAAAGTAGATTGTTTTGAGGAAGAGGTGGGGGTAGGCTTGCTGGAGGTCATTATATTTCGATATAATTATTGTCTCAAGGTGGTAGAGCTTCTAAAATTCTGAGAATTTTAAGTTGGTTCTTGCCTTATCATGATTTATTGCCTATATGCCCAAGGGTAGGGTTTAGGGTTTTAGTTCAAAAGCCCTCGTTTCAAATTTTATGGTCTTAAATCCTGGGCATTCTATTTCTTCATTGACTTGTTATACCCGATTACCAGTCACTTGAGTTATCACTTGAGCCATTAGAATCTTTGTTATTACTGGCCCTTTGGTCTAGGTGTGTCGGTCACCGAATACATTTCCATCATTTTAATATTTCCTAAATCGGCGAAATATTTCATGTTAGATGACTTAAGTCTTAAGTCTTTATTCCCAAGGGTCTAAGTCCCGTTGACCTAGTCAGGTCCCCTTTTAAAAACTTTGTTGCACATGTAGATTTTTTGACCATTTGATCTTAGGATTCAATCCTAGCCGCTCCTTGCCAACCCCGCAGGATTAAAATAATAGTTTACAAAAAGTAGCGGGGTCAGCAGGTTGCTGACATGTGTTTCGCTACGGGTGTAGGGCCCGGTCTCCACTATCATACCCAATGCTTTAAGGTTGTAAATCAATGGCCCTGATGCAAAGTTGAGATTAGATCTCAATTGTTCCCCACTGACCCCATGGGATCAAAATAATGCTTTATAAAAAGCAATGGGGTTAGCGGGCGAACGACACATGGATTTTTTCCTTCCTTATAAAGAAGGATGGTGGAGCCCACATAAACGATGAGTTGGCATTCGACTGGCACAATTTTATTGGCCAATGGACTAGTGAATGATGGTGACAAAAATTCAAACTTGGTTGACTCGATCTAAATCATCTAATGCATCGTCTCAGAAAGAGATCGACGACTCATATTTAAAATCAAGATATGGACATGATAGTTGTTTTGCTTCACGCGAGCGAGTAGTAATGGAAGAGGACACATGCAAGGTTACTCAAATTTGATCCCGAGGTGTGTGAATGATTGCTTTTATGCAATTATTGAAGATGACAAATAAGTTTTAAGGAATCTGGGAGATCAATGGTTGTGATTCAAAATCCAGTGGTTGAATGTATGCTTGCTCGTGCTGGCCTTCTTTGAGCATTAATGGTCGACTTGCTCAAGTTGCTCGATAAATGGGAGTTGGCAGTCATATTTTTTGTACAATTGCAATTAGAAGCTAAGGAATTATGCTTAAGTCTGAGATGATGAAGATGTGAGTGACTATGTCAAGGAATTGCAGGGGTAGTAAGTTTTTCTCTCCCAGGTAAGTTGATGCTTGCATTCTTACAGGTTGATTGATTATCAGTTGGTTAGTTTGGAAAATCTATCATAGGCTCTGTAAGTTTGTTACCTAGGGTTTGCATGGGGATTCTTGCTTGAATTTCATATAAGTTGATAAGGTTTGCACGTTGTTGGGGTTGTCTTTGTTCTACAAAGTTTGTGAAGTTTCTTTACTAAAGATAAGTAAACCCAATATATCTACCTCCCCAGTTAGAAGGTCTAAGAGACTCAGTTTGCTTGAATCCCATGATGATATCCCTGAAAATGAACAAGGCACACCTGTAGTTCTTATAATTCCAAAGGAAAAGGGCAAGACGAGTGCCTATGGTAAGAAATCTGTGCAGGAAGGTGTCAAGAGCACTTATCATATGAGGAGAAGAGTTGTTTTGGGAGAATCGTCTAAGTTTAAAGAGAAGGAGTTTGTGAAATATGTGAAGAAAGAAAAGAGGAGGAATAAGTATCATCAGGCTTGCATAGGACAACATAACTCTCTCATTAAAATCTTGAATAGTCTCTCAGGCAATGAGGCTGAAACTGATTCAGGTTATCGCCAGTACCTGCTCACCATGGCTAATCTGATGGAATCTGATGAGGATGAAGTGGTGATTTCTCTCATTTCTACAAAGACATGGAGTGGACGTACTTACTCTGGTGCTAACTGAGTAGGATGACATCTTGTTCCTAGTTTTTCTCTTTGATGATAACATTTCTTTGGTGGCATTTTTGCCCTTCTCAGCATATGTTTGGTTTTTGTCTTTTGTGCAAACTTAGAGGCCTTTGGGTTGGTATGATGGAGAATATTTTTGCTCGACGTGGACATGGAGTCTGGAGATTGTTGAAATGACTAATGGTACCTTTTGGTGGTTTGGATAGTCTTCTTTGATGAATCATGTGAAAATTTGTTTTTTGCTTTCCCCTATTTTGCAAATGATTACATGTAACTGTCTGGGGAATGTCTCAAATTCAAATGAAATGTAATTGTAATCTAGCCTATTGCTTGTTGCTCCCTTATTCTATAAAAGGGATTTCAAGGCCGGTTACAAAGGTTTGAGTTTTAGGTCTCAAAATGATCTAGGTGGAGAAAACTAAGCGTGCGTGAAGGATAAAATTGTAAATATATGAACTGATGAACAGATCAGGAAGGAGTCTATGGCATGAGTTATTATGTAATGATCTTAAAATAGTTTTACAGTAGCAACAGTAATAGAAGAAAGAGTCAGTTCTAAAGCATATGCTCTCCTATGTAACTTTCTTTCAGATTATGAATGAAATGGTTAATGATCTTTTCATTTGTCGTCAATTGTTTTAATTGAATGAGTGAGTTTATTTCTACTTCAATTCAAAGAATTGATTAAATGCTAAAATAAGGTCATATATTTGTGATGAAAGAATATAGGATTTTATAAGTAGTTGTGTTTTAGGCACAATGAGTTGAATACTGCAAATTAGTATAACAATAGTCCACCAATACTAACTTAAATTGTTGAGGTATTATTGGTTATCATTGATGTGACTCCATTATCCCAAGATGAAGCACTAGTCTTTTCATTAGGTTATCTTGAGGATAAATGAGTTAGTCATGCACCTAACCAAGGGCTTGGAATGAAAATTATTTAAAACACCTTCAATTATAACGTACCAATCTGAAGTATCATTCCATTCCTTGCAATAAATAGTAGTTTTTTTAGAGGTCAGCCAAATCTTTGATGAATGTTATCTACTTACAATTTATAGCAACTTATTTGTATGCGGATATGTTCTTGATTGAATAAATATCATATGGACATGTCAAGGATTACCCTCCTTGGTTTCATAGAGCCCAAAGAGTAGGAGTAAGGGCCTCAAAATCCTTACTCATTTGTTGGCCAATCCTTACCCTTACTAACCCTCAGATTTTGGCAGATCCGTAGGTAAGTGGTAAGATCAAGTTTGGTTTCTTAAAAATCACCAACATATTGGCGACTTTGTTGGGGAAAATTTTGAGTCTCCACTTGCAGACTGTCATATCACAGAGTCAAGAATTTGGTGAATCTGACTATATGGTTCAAATGTTGAGAAGTTTTTGGACTTGGAAGAGGTTTTGTTGCAACAAAGTTCAAATAATTTATGTGTGACTCCATTGTTGGAGAACACCCAAAATGAGATTTATCTTTGAAAGAGCTTCATGCTGCTTGAAGTTTAGTCCTCTGTGAAGAGAGGTGGTGACTCTGTCTAAAGAACCTAATGAAGATATGAAGAAAATTTTTAGATCTATAAAAGTTTCCAATCAAGAAGAAAGGTTAGCAACTGCTACAAGTTTCTAGGTATTCTCGTAAATCTAGAGAAAGTATTATTATGTTTGAAAGCAGTTTATGAGAAGTCTCCAAGACTTAAGATGATAAATGGTTCCCTATTAGGTGAAATAGCACTAAGAAAGGAAATAATAGTAGTAATTTTACATACTTATAAGGTGTAATTTGAAGTTTTTGTATTTTGAAAAAGAAGTGTGTTTATCTTTAAACTTTTCCCATTAGTGGATCTTAAGTAAGTAGAGATGGAAAATTTGCATCGTAAAGGCTTAAGATTATGTTGCAAAGGGAGTTCGAGTTGTCCTGCATAACTACAAGGTTGATATGACAAGGCTTGTAAAGGTGTAAGAAAATGTATCATCAACCTATGCATCCCTGTGTGGACCCGAATGTAACAATGCATAGTGTGCAGCCCCTGTCATGTCATCAAAGAACTTTCAATACTGAAAGATATAGAGCCATAAACTTTAGTGGTATTTTGGGGTTTCCAAATGTTATACCATCTAAAATCAGGGAACACTTGCCAAAGTTCAAAGGTGAGAAGTCTGAATCAGCAAGTAGGCATTTGCAAGAGTTTGTTGATGTGATAGATGACTATGAGGTAAATCACAAGGATGTGATCATGAGGCTATTTGTTTAGTCTCTAATGGGAGATGCAAGGGATTGGTTCTCTTATTTACCAGCATCCTCTATTTATTCCTGGGAGGAATTCAAAGCAACATTCATGGAAAAAATTGTTGAAAGAATTGATCCAATTTCAGTAAGACAAATATTTATGAGCATTGAAAAAGAAGAGGATGAGCTAGTCCTAGTTTTCAATCTCAGGTTTTCAAAGGCAATAAGGGATATTCCAAAAATTATAAGACCAAATGATGCAGTAGGTTTGATTATGTACTTGGGTGCATTTGATGATGAAATGAGCTTTCTATTAAGAGATAAAGAACCCACAACATTACATCAGGCATATCAAATTGCCATGGATACTAAGAACAATCTGAAATATTCAATGATGAAAGGATATATGGCTGAGAGTGTCGGTTATCCTAGTACACCTCATGCAAATAGAATTCATGGATCAGACAATAGAAATGCTTGTCAAGATGGTAATGCTTTTGTTGTTATGATTTCTCCATCATCATAACATGCAAATCATAGTGAGCTCCAAGTTGAACATCAACAAAATTTGAGTAATGCTAATCAGATGTCTTTTGTTCAAGAACTATCTAATATGAAGAGGGACAAGGGAGAATCACCCTATGATTTGTTCTCAAGGTTTTTGGATGCCTTTTCGGAGGTCCCCAAGAATTTCAAACCTAAGGATTCAACATGTATTGATTTATTTTGTGAAATCTATGAGTCTAGGTTGAATACCTTGCCAAGGGAGTTGAAGCCTCATAGTTTTGACCAAGTACTTGATTGGATAAAGATTATAGAAGCAACCAAGTGTGATCATGCACAAAGTGTGATGTCTCAAAATGAAGATAACAACTGTCCTAATGAGAAAAATCAGAAAGTAATGCAAACAAGTGAAAAGAGAATATCGAAAAATGAACATACATCTTGTTGTATAGATGAAGGTAATGATTGTAATCAATTCACAAGCAACATATCTGCAGATCAATACAACAGTGATGAAGAATTAAAAGAGATGCAAGATGTCATCCCATGTCATGTTTTGATCAATGAAAATAATGCAAGTATTGTTGATATCTCATTGCAAATCAGTGATCATGATCTTGAAAATGAAACTTTAAGCTTTCATCCTGAAAATTTTAAGCATAGTATATGTAGTGATGAATTGTCTTGTGATGAGGATCATGATGAGAGTGAAGTTTTTGATTGCTCTTATGAGGATTATGAATGCTCTTATGAGGATGAATTAGAGGTATTTTCTTCACATGAAGGATGCAATGATACAAATGCTCATGAAGTCACTTGTCCACAAGTGAATGAACAAATCCCTTTTGATGCATACCTGGAATGTAATTCGGGTTTGTCATCAATGGAGAATGTTAACTCTATGAAGGATGAAGAATTTGAAGATAAGAATGTATGTTTTTAGTATTTTGATCTTGAGGAAAATGTTAGAACTGATAAAGATGCTAATGAATGTGTTTATGTCCCTATTGCTCATGATTGTTTATATGAAGTTGGAGATAGAAATATCTGTGATATATGAAGAGGATGATGATGTTCACATTGATGAAAGAAGGGGTTTAATTTTGAATGATCAAGTTGTACATTGTGATAAGCATATGGGTCTTGAATCAACATTATTATCCATTGATAATATTAAAAAAAATGTTGATTTATATGACAATAAAATTTTAGATTGTGTTGATATTGCCGAACTTCTTGATCCATGTGTAGAGCAGCCAAAAGATGAAAATAATTGTGGATCTTATGTTAGTGAATGTGAAAATGAGTACAATTGTTTCTTTGTTGATGTTCCTGATCTTTACAGTATGAATATGGACTTGTTTTCATCAAATGAGAAAAACATTTATGTGAAAGAGAATGAAGATTGTTGCTCAATTGTTGATGAATTTTTTTTAGATTACAACAAGTCTTTCACATTTGGGTCAACACACCTATCAACTGATAGTGCACATGAAGTTATCGATGCACATGAGTGTCTTTTTGTTGAACCTGTTGGTTCTGAATTGTTTGGGCCTACTTTTGAAGTATCTTGCATTGAGTTGAATGATAATTTGAAAAATGAATCAAAATATGTTACTGAACCTAAGATGAGTGCATTTACTCAGTTTTGGGATGTTGATGATGCATATGATCTCCATTTCCATGACACTAAGGAGTTTTTTGATGTAGCTGAATCAAAATGCCTAGATATGTGCTCATGTCATGATGCCCAATTCAAGGAGGCTCTTGAATATGCATCTTTTCTTTCTGATGCGCCTAGGGATTGTTTGCATAGTGCACAACAAGGTGTTTATGAACATTTTTAGTTTGATGTGCAAATTGAATATGATGTCAATGATCAAGTGGACTATGAATGTTTCACTTTTTCAATTCAATCAGATAAGCTTGTATTGGTGCAGGCTAATGAGCAGATTGGTTATATACATTATAGAATCTATGGGTTCCAAATGTTGTTTGATTGTATCTTTCAGTCATGCACATTTTATGATGATGAGGGCAGTTTTGGAAACATGGCATGTATGGTTGATTGTGTTAATCACAATGGAGTTTATTGTTGGAAAATTCTTGGTAGAACCGTTAATCCACTACAGACAATAGAGAATAAAGTCTTTGATAGAGGTAAGAGTGAGCTTTAGTTTTGGGGGCCTGGGGCCACCAATTTGAGGATTGAAGCCTATGGAATTGCATGAGGCAGGCTTAAGGGTTTGTACACCAAAAGAGGCTTCTAGAAACTTTGAAAAAGAAGACATATTGTAAGGTATGTAAATATTGTATATAGGTGTGGTGTGTTTACTTATGGTTGCGTCTGCTTGCCTTGTCCTAGCAAGCTCTTGGTTTTTTTTGTTTCTCTATGTTGGTTTGCTTCACCATGAGATCTAAATTCTCACCATACCCACTAGGGGTATGCGTCCTCGAGCATGATCCATTGGTAGAGCTTCTAAAATTCTAAGAATTTTAAGCCAATTCTTGCCTTATCATGATTTATTGCCTTTGTGCCCAAGGGTAGGGTTTAGGGTTTTAGTTCAAAATCCCTTGTTTCAAATTTTATGGTCTTAAACCCAGGGCATTCTATTTCTTCATTGACTTGTTATACCTGGTTATTGGTCACTTAAGTTATCACTTGAGCCATCAGAATCGTTGTTATTACCGACCCTTTGGTCTAGGTTTGTCAGTCATTGAATACATTTCCATCATTTTAATATTTCCTAAGTTGACAAAAAAATTCATATTAAATGACTTAAGTCTTAAGTCTTTCTTCCTGAGGGTCTAAGTCTCGTCGACCTAGTCGGGTCCCCTTTTTAAAACTAACTTTGTTGCACGTGCAGATTTTTCGATCGTTTGATCTTAGGATTCAATCCTAGCCACTCCCCACCAGCCCCACGAGATTAAAATAATAGTTTCTAAAACGTAGCGGGGTCAGCGGGCTGCTGACATGCGTTCCATTGCAGGTGTGGGGCCCGGTCTCCACTATCATACCCAATGCTTTAAGGTTGTAAATCAACAACCCTGATGCAAAGTTGAGGTTAGATCTCAGTCGTTCCCCATTGACCCCATGAGATTAAAATAATACTTTATAAAAAGCAACGGGGTTAGCAGGCGAACGACACGTGGATTTTTTCCTTGCTTAGAAAGAAGGATGGCATAGCCCATAAAACTAATGAGTTGGCATCCGGTTGGCACAATTTCATTAGTTGATGGACTGGTGAATGATGGCGATGGAAATTCAAACTTGGTTGACTCGATTTGAGTCGTCCAATGTGCCATCTCAGAAAGAGATCGACGATTGATATTTAAAATCAAGATATGGACATGATAGTCGTTTTGCTTCGCGTGAGCGAGCAGTAATGGCAAAGGACACATGTAAAGTTACCCAAATCTGATCTTGAGGTGCATGAATGATTGATTTTTTGCAATGATTGAAGATGACAAACAAGTTTTAAGGCATCTAGGAGATCAACGATTGTGATTCAAAATCTGGCGGTTGATTGTTTGCTCGCTCATGTTGGCCTTTTTTGAGCATTAATGGTCGACATGCTCAAGTTGCTCGATAAATGGGAGTTGATAGTCATATTTTCTACATAATTGCAATTGAAAGCTGAGGAATTATGCTTAAGTCTGAGATGATGATGATGTGAGTGACTGTGTTAAGGAATTGTAGGGGTAGTAAGTTTTCCTCTCCCAAGTAAGTTGATGTCTACATTCTTACAGGTTGATTGATTATTAGTTGGTTAGTTTGGAAAAGCTATCACAGGCTCTGTAAGTTTGTTACCTAGGGTTTGCACGGGAATTCTTGCTTGAATTTCACATAAGTCGATAAGGTTTGCATGTTATTGGGGTTGTCTCTGTTCTGCAAAGTTTGTGAAGTTTCTTTACTAAAGATGAGTAAACTCAATGTATCTACCTCCCCAGTTAGAAGGCCTAGGAGACTCAATTTGCTTAAATCCCATGATGATATCCTTGAAAATGAACAAGGCACACCTGGAGTTCTTATAACTCCAAAGGAAAAGGGTAAGAGGAGTGCTTGTGATAAGAAATTTGTGTAGGAAGGTGTCAAGAGCACTTATCATCTGAGGAGAAGAGTTGTTTTGGGAGAATTGGCTAAGTTTAAAGAGGAGTCTGTGAAATCTATGAGGAAAGCAAAGAGGAGGAATAAGTATCATTGGGCTTGCATGGGACAACATAACTCTCCCATTGAAATCTCAGATAGTCCCTTAGGCAGTGAGGCTAAAACTGATTTAGGTTACCACCGATACCTGCTCACCATGGCTAATTTGATGCACTATGATGAGGATGAAGTGGTGGTTTCTATGATTTCTACAAAGACACAGAGTGGACGTGCTTACTTTGGTACTGATTGAGCAGGATGGCATCTTGGTCCTGGTTTTTCTTTTTGATGATAACATTTCCTTGGTGGCATTTTCGCCCTTCTCAACATATGTTTGATTTTTGTCTTTTGTGCAAACTTGGAGGCCTTCTGGCTGGTATGATGGAGAATCTTTTTGCTTGACGTGGAAGTAGATTTTGGAGACTACTGCAATGACTAACAATACCTTTTGGTGGTTTGGATGGTCTTCTTCGACGAATCATGTGAAATTTTATTTTTTGTTTTCCCTTGTTTTGCAAATGATTACATGTAACTATTTGGGAATGTCTCAAATTCAAATGAAATTAGCTTTCAAATGCAAATGAAATGTAATTGTAATTCAACCTGTTGTTTGTTGTTCCCTTATTCTATAAAAGGGATTTCAAGGCCGGTTACAAAGGTTTGAGTTTTAGGTCTCAAAATGGTCTAGGTGGAAAAAACTAAGCGCACGTGAAGGATAAAATTGTAAATATATGAACTGATGAACAAATCATGAAGGAGTCTATGGTATGAGTTATTATGTAATGATCTTAAAATAGTTTTACAGTAGCAACAGTAATAGAAGAAAGGGTCATTTCTAAAGCATATGCTCTCTTATGTAACTTTCTTTCAGATTATGAATGAAATGGTTACTGATCTTTTCATTTGTCGTCAATTGTTTTAATTGAATGAGTGAGTTTATTTATGCTTCAATTCAAAGAATTGATTAAATGCTAAAATAAGGTCATATGTTTGTCAGGAAAGAACATATGATTTGATAAGTAGTTGTGTTTTAGGCACAGTGAGTTGAACACCACAAAGTAGTATATCAATAGTCCACCAATACTGAGTTAAATTGCTGAGGTATTACTTGTTATCACTGATGTGACTCCATTATCCCAAGATGAAGCACTGGTCTTTTCATTAGGTTATTTTGAGGATAAATGAGTTAGTCATGCACTTGACCAAGGGCTTGGAACAAAAATCATTTAAAACCCCTTCAATTATAATGTACCAATCTGAAGTATCATTCCATTCCTTGCAATAGATAGTAGTTTGTTTAAAGGTCAACCAAATCTTTGATGAATGTTATCTACTTGTAGTTTATAGGAACTTATCTGTATGTGGATGCGTTCTTGATTGAATAAATATCATATGGACATGTCAAGAATTACCCTCTTGGGTTTCACAGAGCTCAAACAGTAGGAGTAAGGGAATCATAATCCTTACTCATTTGTTGGCCAATCCTTACCCTTACTAACCATCAGATTTTGACAGATCCGTAGGTAAGTGGTACGATCAAGTTTGGTTCCTTAAAAATCACCAACACAAGTAATTATGCTGCAAAAAAAATTAGGTGAAAGACAATCTGTTTAGGATTACGAGATCTATTCAGATGGGACAGCTGCTCCATAAAATGCGGTTGACATACCCAATCTATAGAAGATTTCGATCAATTTTGTTATTTCTAGAAAAAATTATTAAACAATACACCATCTCCATTGCCTTTTAAATACACATATTATGTTTTCCATTCTCTTGCAAGTTGCAACGTACATTTAACTGGATGTTAAAATTCTCACTGCTATAAAACATTTATCCCTTGATACCTCCCACAAATCTTCGGCGTACACAAGGTGCGATTGATTCATGCTTGAAAAAGTTATTAATTAAAATTTTGAATTAAAGAGTTTTAAATATAGTGATTCTAACCCCACCCCCCATATATTCTGTGCCCTTCGCCTTCACTATCCCGCACCTTCTCTTTTTGCTTAAATGCCCACAGGTTCACTATCCCGCAAAAGAGACCTTATCCTACTACAGGTTTGTATCTTCGTAGGTCTGCATCTGTGCAGGTTCGATACTTTCTCTCGTATCTGAATATTATTAATCTTTGAATGTACCATGAGTGCCGGCGTGGCAAAGGGCGACTCCCACAGTCACGAACTTAAGGGCAAATTCACTTAAGGCGAAACGTCGAGGAGGGATCCGGGAGCGCATTATCATATTTACAGCCTTCAAAGGCCCAAGCGACATTGATTATTTGATTTGTAGGATTAAAAAACTCCAAACCGAAAAGGTCAGTATAAACTCCACCATTTAAAAGCTTGGAATGTATCTTAAACCTCGATTTATTTTTATCATTTGCAGTCCCAGCAAAAAAATAATCTAGACAATGTTAGTGTTAGATAAATGATTTGCACTGGAATTTTAAAAATATATGTCACCGAATGAGCCGATAACTCAATTGCAGAGGACCTTAACAACATACATGAGCTCCTAGGGTTTAGGCAAATAAGCCACACTCAAAACGAAAGAAAATCGGTCAGGTCAATGTAAGAGCACATGGAAAGTTTAATAGCCAGCATCAGTTCTCAAGTTCCTCAGAAAATAAATGAAGAAAGTACCTTGTGGACATTCTCTACCATTACTGGGGTCCAAATTCCTATTTTTTTTAAAGTAATTCAGTTGAAAGGTAATTAATTGTTAATAATTTTGGATCCTCTTTGAGGCTTCTAGATCTTTCTTAGACATGTTTGTTTATTTATCTGTAACTTGTGCTTGTTCATTTACATTGACAATTGACCGTTTGCGATTCTTTCCTTACAGGAACCCTCTGTTGCAGAAATGAGCCACTCTGTAAGGCTTTTAAACACCTTTTTGAGGTTTACTATCGCATGTGTCGGAGTAAATGCTTCCGACCGCGGGAGGGTTGCCAATGATCGTATATTTTTTATCTCAAATCTATAAAATGATAGAAAATTAAATTGGAGATAACAAATATGCGATTGTTGACAACCCTTCCGCAGTGGATAGTGTTTTCTCCAACCCATGCGATTTGAATGTGTTAAGAACTTTTGGAGATATGATTATTCTTTCTCAGGATCTTAAAAGTCTGAAGAATACGATTTCGAAAGAGGACGGAAAAATCATATATGCCTTTCAATTGTTTTTTGAACGTTCAATAATCTGCGCCTGCGCCTCTCAAAGGCTGAGAAGTATTTAAGATTAGAACAATTATGTGACTTCCAGTTCGTTTATGTGCGGTTTCAAGCTCATGTTCTATTATTTTACTATACATAAATTGGTTGCAAGTTTGAAATATACGTAGATGTTATGAAGGGACTAGTAATCATTTATTTATTTTTATATTGCAGCTTTATCCAAACCTCGGTTAACTGTCAAACTTTCAGCAGTCTTTCGATAAAATTACACAAGCATTATCCAAATCTTTTGTCGACCAGTTTCACGCGGCAGATACCCAGTCATCTTTCCATAACACACCAGACGATCTATCCGCATTAAACAGGTAAATGTAAAAGATTTAGTGTATTTGCTTTAGATTTTTAAATTTTTTATTAATGGATCTACTATCAAATTTCAATGTTATCCCCTCCGAGCTACCAACAAAATTTCATTAGGTCCCTTGAATTTTCAGTAGGCCGCCATGAACTAAACCATTTAGATATCATTCTATACTATTCAGCCTAGTTTACTTTATTTATATATTATCATATGTAGTTTTAACATCCTTCCTCAAACATAAATTGGATCATACAGCATACCTATTCTATTTGCAATCCAATATAATCTAATTTATCCTTAAAGGGAGTCGATGTGATGACTCAACTTACACACTCATACGCTCTGATACCAAAAATGATGGAAAGACGAGTAACACTCTTCCTGTTTACATGCACACAACTTGCATAATTTCATACATCACTAGCTCCATTCGATTTCACACCACACAACCACTCGATTCATTAATCTGATAATTGCATTTGTCGATTTATTTCAATCCAACATTTCCTGATAACCATTTCCTATCTGAAATCTACTCCCGATTGCACACATTACATTCAATATTGAAAACAAATCAAAGGTATTTTATTTATTCAAATTTCATTGAACATACATTGCAAATACTTACAATTCCATTGGTGCTCTGCATTCTCTCTTCCTGCAACCTCTATCTTTTCACTCCTCCAACATTACCAATCTGCAAACAAATGTGCCTCTAACCCAATCGAATTCCTCTCTGCTGCCTTAATGAATCTGGCTTTATACTCTGTCTTGGCCGCTATACTTTCCCTCTTTGTGCAACCTGCTACATTCTAACCAGTCCACTATTCTCTTGGCCACATGTCCTCTTATATTGGTCATTCTCCTTGCTCACTCTTTCAACCCTCCTGCGCACCATCCATAGGCTTCATCCTGCTTTGATTTTAATATTATGAATACCAAACTCATTGTTTGGTCGCTGCCTTCATTACTTTATATTTCAGACATTGTTTGTTCTCATCCACTGCCTGGTGCGACCTCTTCTGCCCAATTCAAAGTATGGCTACTTATCCCTTTGGGTGAACCCTCCAAAACTCCACGTTCCACTTTGTTTGAATGCAAACTTTAATGGGTTCTTCCATTCAATTCGGCCTTTGTTGATGTTATAGCGGCGGGAGATATCTTTCTCTCAAAATTAAATAATAAATAATTAATAAGGCAAGTCGGCCTTAATTACAAATTATATTTTATATTTTATTTCTTAAAGGAGGCCGACCTATATGAAGAGATGCCTTGTTTTGTATATATACAAGGTGAAGTTGTTTCATCAAATCATCAATTCATTCTTCATTCAATTCGCATTCTCAAGGAGAAGTTCGCACCCTAGCAGCAGATCATAATTTTGTAGCAGCAGATTGACTTCAAGGAGATTCATATTCGATTGTATCAAGAAGAGATTCTTCTCATTTATTGTGTCAAGTTTGCCCTTGAGAAGGGTCTGATTTGTAAAGCAGATTTTTGCTCTTATTTGTTCTATATAAGAGATATATTTTGTTGGGTTTTTCTCCCTCGAGAAGGAGGGTTTTCCCAGGGTAATTTGCTGTGTTCTATTGTTTGTTGTGTTGCATATCTGCTTATTTACGTTTCTGATCATAAAACTAACAGCCTTCACTTATTTAGTTGTTTTCCTTAAAGGTCTTTCTTAGTCCATGTTTATTCAAATGCAGCGACTCAATGTACAGCGATCAACTCCCTTCTGTTTTTAATAACTACTTCCTCCATTACCCCCACACGCCCAATTTTCCCCCTTGCATTCATGTGGAAATCTGCTATGTTGAAGATTGCTGATTTGAGAGATCAGTTGAGCACTATTGGGGATATAATTGCAGACAAAGATCTTGTTATGTTGACACTAAATGGTCTTCCTCAATCTTGGGAACCTTTTATTCAAAGCATCAGTGGGAGATCTAAGTTGCCCAAGTTTGATCGTCTTCGAGCTGATTGTATTCAAGAAGAGTCCAGGTTGGCAGCAAGAGGAATTGGGCGAAACTATCATGATGTAGAAAATCAAGTTCTTGCTACACATACTTCTAGAGATAGAGGCAAAGGAAGAAAGAGGAATAGAGACAGAGAATCAGATTCTGCTCCAGAACCGAAGAAGAAGAAGGATCTCTCTCACATTCAATGTTTTAGGTGTGACAAGTATGGTCACTTTGCTTGAGATTGCAAATTAAGGTCTACACAACATGTTTCTACTGCGGAAATTGACATAGGGACATCTCAGAAGGAGCCAAGCTCTAAAGTTGATTCAGAAGGTTTCTTGTTTTAAAGTCGATCAGTTTCTTCGAAGAGGAGGAATTAACATTCAAAGGGAGTCTGACATACCAACAGAGGCAACCTTGGACGAGGAGGTCAGGAGGTTGATGCCGGTACTTAGAGATTTAGACGGAGTCACATCATCATGAAGACTTGTTGTAATGTATATTTCTTTGAGAAGGAGAAATACGAGGTGAAAGCCCTTGTAGTGTATATTTCTCCGAGACGGAGAAATATGAGGTGCGAGCCCTTGTTCATCTCTGAGATGGAGATGTGTTTCTTTCCACACATGGGAGTAGCCATTGTGGACGTCATGTTGAGAGACTCCATGATGATATTTCAATATCATGTTGAGAGACTCCGTGATGAACTCTTTTCCACAAATGGGTGTAGCCATTGTGGGTGTCATGTTGAGAGACTCCATGACATGGATATCTAGAAAGATACCTCCCTAACTAAGAGGGAGTGTTGATGTTATAGTGGCGGGAGATATCTTTCTCTCAAAATTAAATAATAAATAATTAATAAGGCAAGTCGGCCTTAATTACAAATTATATTTTATATTTTATTTCTTAAAGGAGGCCGACCTATATGAAGAGACGCCTTGTTTTGTATATATACAAGGTGAAGTTGTTTCATCATATCATCAATTCATTCTTCATTCAATTTGCACTCTCAAGGAGAAGTTCGCACCCTAGCAGCAGATCGACTTCAAGGAGATTCATATTCGATTGTATCAAGAAGAGATTCTTATTATTTATTGTGTCAAGTTCGCCCTTAAGAAGGGTCTGATTTGTAAAGCAGATTTCTGCTCTTATTTGTTCTATATAAGAGATATATTTTGCTGGGTTTTTCTCCCTTGAGAAGGAGGGTTTTCCCAGGGTAATTTGCTGTGTTCTATTGTTTGTTGTGTTGCATATCTGCTTATTTACATTTCTGATCATAAAACTAACAGCCTTTACTTATTTAGTTGCTTTCCTTAAAGGTCTTTCTTAGTCCATGTTTATTCAAATGCAGCCACTCAATGTACAGCGACCTGCATCAACTCCCTTCTGTTTTTAATAACTACTTCCTCCATTACCCCCACACGCCCAATTTTTCCCTTGCATTCATGTGGAAATCAGCTCTGTTAACTAAATTTGTAACTACCTTTTATTTTCTTTTAATCACCAATTGACCTCCCTTTCTTCCTGTTTTTATGCTGCCCACGATGCCTTCCTTTGCTCTACTTGGCTATTCAAAAACCAACGACCATAACTGTTTTTACATTCTCTCTTTCTTGCTAGCGTAAGTGTATATCTCCACTTTTAATTAGCATGAAATAAAATTACAAAACGATGCTCCTGCATCACGATGGCAAACACCAAACTTTCATAATGTAGATTAACATTGCACTACATGGACCTAAATAAAACCACCCCATATAAATATCTAAGAATTAATTAAAATGCAATGAGAAATACCAATTAAATAACTCCTAGACCTTAGACTTGAGAGAGTAATACTACAATAAATAATTTCTGAAATTAATCACTATACATAGTTTTGAGTTTGATGCTGAATAGACTTTGATAGATGGTACTTTATGATTTCTCACTTTAATCAGATAACTGCTATCAGATTGATAAATTCGATGTGTTCTACTCTGAAATAACTCTAGCAATTATCACACTGAAATCTGAAGTAATCTTATCTAGGTACTCAGAATGTGCCTAAAAACAGATACAAAAATACCCTTCGCTTTTTTTTGGATTAGACTTATGAATGCACGCATATAATAGGGGCAACAACAAATTTAATTAATTACTTGGCGTACCCAGCACACTTGATTGACTCCTCGAGCTTTCAGAAATATACCAATGTGTTAGAAGATCATAAGTAACTTCCCACGTCCTGCTCTCACTACTGCTGCTGCTGTGTAACAAACATAGCTGCTGAATGTTTCTGTCCTTAGAACCTGCTGTAAACTGCACCAGTGGGTTTTTGTCCTAGGCACCAATGTTTGAAGTTGTGTCACTCTCAGAAGAAGGTTTTTGGTTTTTGATTTCAAAAGATAATCTCCCTTTCTTCCTAGCACTGCCTATATTCTCCCTCTCATGCGATCCTAAAGTTATGGCAATCAATTCCATAATTGGAGGTGACCAACTAACAAACAACTCCCACAAACAACTGACATCTAACTGACTCATCTCAATCTCCCTTTACTGAGGATAACTGTACGTATGTCTGTTAATGAGTTCACATAACAAAAGTATAGACCCGATTTTGTTGACTAACTACAACTGGCAGACCAAACTAATTGAAATATCCACTCCCTTCTAATTTTTGACCAGGACTTAGTCAATGCTTGCTCTTGTCTGACTGTTGATTAACTCAGAGCTGTGGATCTAGTCTAGAAGGGGACATTACACTTGGGGGTTATTTCCACACTAGTGGAAATTATCTTTTTCACTACAAAATTATATTGAATCCATGGATTTGATCTTGTTCTGTTAATTTGATATGGGAGTCTCTGATCTTCAAATTTCACTCGTCTTTGATATTGTAGCTTGCAACGTGAAACTGGATGGTATCTATAAATACCGGGGTATATTGTTGTGCAAGCGATCTTCTCCCCAGTCAAACCATTGGAGTCAATTCAATGTGACTAGACGATCGATTCACTAACTAATGTGTACCATTCCACGTCCATTCATAAAGGAAATTTAATAATCATAAGGGTTATAACACTTTTTTATCAAGGGTTTGAGGGGATAAATTAATAAGGATGTAAGGTTAGGTATTGGAGCTTGTTTACGTGGATGATGATGGGAGACTGGTTTATAATTTATAAACCATGAAAATTCACTCTTCATGTTTGGTTGCGTAGCTGGAACTTTCTGTACAGGAGCAAACTAATGCCTCACATGTTTCCCAACCATTGATGCTCCAAACCAACCATGGATATATGTGTTACTCTCTAAGAAGTCTCATATTTAGATGCTTGTGGCAATGCTTGTGCCAGAACTATTTGCATAAACCTGAACTATAATTATATGTACAGATTTTATTTCTTCTATAGGCATCATTAGAGTTTTAAGTTTTTTGTTTTTTCTGTAGTGGTAATGTAAGAGTTTTAAAATTTCGCATGGTCATGGATGCAGTCAGATGTAAAATTGCAGGAATTTCACTGTCAATTGTAATGTTAATAATCTTCATGACTTTTGGTGCTTTGCCTTATGGTGGTAATGATAATTTCTTAATAATGAGGGCCGAGTCAGGACTCTTGGGATGCTTTGAGGTTCAAATTATTTTGCTAACTTTTATATAGAAACATGCTGCTTGTACACTCATTGCATATTGGGACAAACGGGTGAAAATGACTGAAAAAGGAAGGGAAAATTATATATAATTTTAGGTATGCATATTTCACCCTTATATTTACTCCCACTTTGACTTGCACATGAACTGCTATGAATACACATGCCAAAGTAAAACAAGCAATCAACAAAACAGTAAATAGCATGCACTCATATGAAGGATATATATCTGGATGATGATTCCATGCATGCTCTTTGTAATGAATGCTCCTTCTCAATTCCTGCAAGCACAAAGTCCTATGGGCAACATCTAACTATTATTTTAAATAATCAATAACGACGGTAACTTGACATTGTCAACAAACTTAAAAAGTAAAAAGTAAAAAGAGATATATGATTGTGTAGGATCCTGCAAGAGATAAGAATTTATGGGAGCTTGCAAAAGGATATGGTTGCATGAAAGGTGCAAAAGGATATGACTGCACAGGAGCTTGAAAATGGATATGGCTGTGCGAGAGCATGTAAGAGGATGTGACTATGTGGGAGCCTGCAACAAAAAATAATATATATGGCTGCAGAGGAGCTTAAGAAAAAAGTGATGTATGGTTGTGAAAGAGCTTGCACGATGAAACAATGTTTGGTTTTGCATGAATCATTATAACCATGAAATAATACTTATAGAGATAGTTATCAAGGAGCATCAGTGATATTATATGCCCCTTCCAATTGATTACATATGAAGGATGCAAGGAATTGGAGATAAGGAAAGAAAAGTGATATGTAAAACATATGATCATGTAAAGAACAATAATCATGAAATAAATGTCATAAATATTATCTTTTGAAATTCATAATATAAGAGAATATAAGGGCAATAAGATGTATCCAATGTTGCCCTACAAGATGAAAACAAAGAAGCAATAGCCAAATGCTAGATAAATTTTGTAAGCATATGCAAGAGTCATAGGAGATACAAGCATGTAAGCATAGACATAAAACTTAATAGTTGTGTTATTGGGTATTGTCGGATTGCCACCTGTCCTTGTATGGGTTTGGTTCAGGGCTGGTCTGGTACTAGTATGTGTTTGGGTATGCCTAGGGTACCCTCGAGCACCTCAAATTCCTTGAAGGACCCATAGGGAATTCAGGGTGCCTGGGGGTGGTATCTTGGGTGTACTTGGGATGTACTTGGCGAATTTTAGGGGTACTTATAGTGCTTGGGCCCCAACAGTCTATAAAATTTAAAAAAAAAAACACTAACTTTTGGGGCCTAGGTGTCACGGGTACCCTTGGATTCAATTGGGTACGTCTTGAGTATGCCTAGTGTACTATTTGGGCACCTCAGGTTCCTTCTTGGTCCTTGTCCTAGCTACGCCCTTGGAAATGTTTGACCTTGTATGTTAAATTAGCCAATAGTGATGTTGCACATAAATAATAAGAAGTGGATAAAACATGGAATAATATGTGAATATCTAATGATTATGCTTGGGATATTAGGCACTAATGTGCAAGTCACTCAATAGGCTAATCATTTGGCCTATGAAAGTTTGTATCCCATGGGAAGATTTAATAAATGAAATGTATGCTTTAAATTAACTTATGAATGTGCATTTAAGTGCTACAAGATCAATTTTATTATAGTGAAATGAGTTTTAAAGCTTAAGTCCCCAAATGATAATAATATGTGTTTATGTGTATGTTTTTATATTGTAGTGAGGGTTCAACCTATTGTAGCAAGGACTCCCCTGCGTAGGTGTTTGTGTTATTGCATGTTCAGACAATTTTTCCCTTGAACCTATGCGTGGAAGCACAAATGTGTTATTTCCCTTCGGAGATAAGCATATTGTGTAGAGTCCCATGAATGTGGAGGGATTGAACATGGAGGGATTCAAGTTTAGCACTAGTCAATGTTTTTATAGTGTAGTGAGGGTTCAACCTATTGTAGCAAGGACTTCCCTGCATAGGTGTTTGTGTTATTGCATGTTCAGACAATTTTTCCCTTGAACCTATGCATGGAGGCACAAATGTGTTATTTCCCTTCGGAGATAAGCATATTGTGTAGAGTCCCGTGAATGTGGAGGGATTGAACATGGAGGGATTCAAGTTTAGCACTAGTCACAGGATATAACTAACCCAGAGGTTTGAATTGACTGGTTTCTTTGAAAAATATGAAAGTACCTTTGCTGGCTGTAGATCAACCAGATTAACTCTCTGTAAGAATTTCCAAGTTTTGCCTTAGTAAAAAATGAATAAGTTATCCAATCATCAAAGGCATGCAACATTAACTTTATTCTTCAAAGGCATTTCACGATGACATCATTTATTAATGGACACTTTTTGGTAGTCAATTCAATTAACATAAATATTTAGTGGATATAAAGATTCAAAGACTCTTATTTTTCAAGAATTCTAGTTTGAAATGGGCAAATAGTTCAGATTTGGGATGTATTAATCAGTCCGCAACAGTACAAGCCTCAATCACACACACTCATCACAAGCATGTGCACCTTGCATGCAAGCCACTGTGGCATCACAGCCGCCACACATGACCTCGTGCAAGTCATTGTTCCATTGTACGCAATTGCACACAATTCAACATAGTTTCACATGTCACCTAGTATAGTCAGCATACCATTACACATTACATCTTCTGTTGACATCTCCTTCAACTATGGGAATGGAATTCCAATCATTAGAATCTCAACCATTAGGCAATTGGAAGGTGAATAGTTTAGGGATATGATGTTAAGAAGATTTCTTTTGTAGCACTGAAAGTGTCTATTTCAATGCCCCATTGGTGGCAAACACTCAGTGTGTAGCATGAAAGGGACCATGATCCAATTTGGACATTAGATTCCTTTGTCAACATTTTCCAAGAGGACTACTACCCCATTTGACATTACGAGGATGCGTACATCATTGTAAGGAGTAATAACTTAAAGTCCACAGTAATAAGTTCCATGACTACTTGAACCTACATGCAAACACGACTACACAACACAAGGTGTCAAAGTACCTAAGTAGGTTATCGCTTTGCATTCATGTAACAAGCTCAAATAGAAGCCTTGCTCATGCAAGAACAAGCCAGCACATGAACTAAACTCAAACCCTTCACACAAAAGCAAAATTCCACTACCCAAGAGAAGACACAAAAAACCAAGCCATTCTTGCAAAACTCCAAAGCCTCAATATCCTCTGTGCCAAGCAAGGCCAAGCACATGTCATCATTGATAGTAGCAGCCAAAAGAGCATCATCGTGCAATAAGTAGTCAAGAGCCTAGGTTTTTCCACTAAAGGGCATATGAATTCATACTCTCTAGGATGATTGCAGCAAGGTAAGGATATTTTGGTAAAATGTCAATGTACTTTCAAATAGGTAGTCAAACACATGGTGCATAGTCACTTCTGACATCACACAACTTAAAGTGTATGACATTCTACTAGAAAGGCCATATATCTGTGACAAGGATGGCGTCTAAGAAATGAAGCTGTAGCAATGGCCAGTTTACATTTGCAACTGCTACTTCAATCTTCACAAGTCCTCATTGAAGACCAAGATAACCTTGGTATCTATCAAACAATGTTGGAAGACCATTTCACACAAGAAAAAATTTGTGCTTCATGGTTTGTCCAAAGGCACTTGTGTGAGAAAGTGTGTGTTGGTAGCACACAAGGATGCGCAAACATCATCGCAGCAGCATCAATTTGACATGCTACTGAAATGCTACAAGGATGTCTTTGAGAAGTGCAAGGATCTCCCTACATACTATCTAGCACAATACATGATTGATTTGAATCTCAAATCCCCTCTTTTAAATGGGTCTTTGTACCACAAATCCGTTTAGGAGAATTATGAATTTCAAGGCCAAATTCAAGAGCTAATTGATCAAGGAATGATTAGATCCAATTCTTTTCCTGCAATACCCCAATAGTTCTTGCACCTAAGAAAGATGGGATGTTGCATCTCTACATTGACTATTGTGCACTCAACAAGCTCATAGTGAAATATAGGTATCCCTTGCCATGCATCGACTATCTCTTGGACTAGCTCTTCAATGCACAATACTTCACTAAGATCAACCTCAAGCTAGCATATCACTAGGTAATTTATCATGACAACTAGAAAACAACATTCAAAACCAAGGAGCAATTGTATAAATGGATGGTTATGTCTTTTGACCTGACTAATGAGCCAAGGTCATCCGTGTGCGTAATGAATTACATCTTGTGACCCTTTAGAAACTCCTTTGTCATTGACTACTTGGATAAAATTATCATCTTCATCAAGACTTGTGAGGAGCACATGGAGTGTGTCTTGTATAACTTCACTAAGTATGTGTTTGGGCTTGCACAAATTCACTATCTAGACTACATCATCAATCATGTAGGTGTCCATGTAGATCTAGATCAAATCAAGGTGATTCAAGACTAGCAAATTTCATGCAACATCACCAAATCACATAGCTTTCTCAAAGTTAACCAACTTCAACCATGTGCTTTTTCTTGGATTATTGCACATCACTTGGTCGCTCAGTCATATCATGCACACCAAGGCAACATTCATTTGGATGCTTGTGCAACAAAATTATTTCAAGAAGTTCAAGAAGCATCTTTTCAAGACACCTATTTTGGCAATGCTTGATAATACACACTCGTTTTTTTTCTATTGCATATTGATTACAAATATTTTGCTCATATGAGCATCAGCATGAGACCAACACAAGCTCTTTACAAGCAAACACACTAGAAATCACCTATGGAAGGCCAAGGGTCACTACAAATAAATCCACTTTATGTAGAAACCACATCCACATTAGAAGCCAACCATGGAAGACCAAGAGTCACAACTTCAAATTCCACTTTTAGATGTCCCTATGGGGATTTGATCTTGGGTCTCCACAATGAAACCCATTATTTTAACCAATTAAGCTCAACCCCTTGGACACACACTCCTTTTAGATTCAGACCAATGCATTTAACTATGCACTCAACACAATACTCACTCAACAAGGGAATTTGATTGCCTAAAATTGAGAAACATTTTGCAACATGGTTCGAGGCTACTCCATCCATGAAAAAGAACTATCATTGTTCAAGCTGTTAAGTAGTGGTGCCACTAAATTCTCAATAAGGAGATAGTTGTTCATTCTAATCATAAGCCAGTTCAATTTCTGCACAGAGCAAGCTGGAGAATATGTGCCACATGAAGTGGATGATGTAACTGCATCAGTTCTATCTAGTGATCAAGCAAAAGAAGGGTAAAGATATCAGAGAAGAATATTGCCTCAACCAATTGTCAATTCATGCACTCATCACACTATTGGACTCCCATGAACACAACTTCATTAACTTGGAGAACCTCTACTCTACAAATTCAGACTTTGCATAAACCTATGCCACACTTGTGCAAGTTAAACAGGATGAAAAATTCCATCTTAGTGACATTCTCCTCTTCAAGCTTGAAAATCTTTATGTTTTATAAGGCACACCTTGCCAAAGGCTATTTGGGAGGTGCACTATGCAAGACAACTAGACACTTAAGTGTTACCAAGACTCTAGCAGAACTAAAACAACACTTCTATTGGCCTCACATGCATGCAGACATCGAGTGCAATATCAAGTCTTGCATTTCCTGTTACATCACAATGCCCACTAACACCAAGCTCTCGAGCTTTACACTCCTCTAGTTCCAGAAAGGCCTCCTTATTAACATGGATTTTGGACTAGAATCCCTATGACAAAGCATCAGAAATTGTTGTGGTGGATAGATTTAAAAAAATGACCACCATGGTTGCTTGCAAGAAAAGTATTATAGTGCAAGAAACATCATGCCTCTTCTTCACCCATGTTTGGGTGCATTTGGCTACCCACATCCATTTAGTCTAATTGTAATCCAAGATTCTTTGGCATATTTCAGCAATCCTTGTGAAAGAGTTTGGATACATAACTAGATTGGCCTATAACATTTCATCTGCAAACAAACAGCCAGACAGGGGTGGTGTTGTAGACCTGGTGGGAGACCCAACTGAGCAAGGATCCCACACGAGGAAGCCTTGATCAAAATAGTCACTACCATAGACCAAAACAAGCAACCTGATGGATGGAAGAGCACTCAGCAAGGTGATGCCAGACCACTTATATAGCAGGTCACTTGCAGAAGTCCACACATATAATGCCAGTCACCACCTGCAGCATACACTGATACTGATTATCAAGGCAAAGAACAAAAATTACAATTGCTGCAAGAGAACTCAGCATGATCTTACAAGCCCTTTTATAGTTGCTGCAAGTGAAATTAACACAAAAGGATTCTTTTCATCATGCACACACCCACAGAAAAAGCACATATGACAGTTTATGCAGAAATCAAACATCTATTCTTTGATTTCTTTGCTATAAATTACAAATTTCAGACTTCTTTAACCGATGGACTGGCTGTGGAGTTGTTTTCAACTTTGTGGGGGCAAAACAAATACACGTTCCCTTCAAACTTGTAGCCCCCCCCCGTTCTAAATGTAAACCCCTTCAGCTCTCTCTCATATGGGGTGCCTTATACACAACTACCTATGATACCCTAGTATGGGCAGCACTGAAAATAAAGTCAAATATTCCCTTTTGTCTCTTCTAAAGGGCCTTTTCCTGTCTGTTCTATACAAAAAGACAAAATGTAACTTTTCAGGGTGACTGCTCAACACCCTTGTTCTGCATCCCTGCACTCTATCTTCTTCTTTTTCTTAACATTCTCTGCCTTGTTCTTTCCTATCAAATGCTCTCTGCTTTCTTTGTTTTGTTGGGTCTCTCTATATCCTCACGTACCCTTCTCCCTTTCTGCTATGTGCCTCTGCTGCATATGGTCAAAACAATTCCAAAATTTGACCAAAATCCCACCCATGAATTTGAATTCTTGAATGATGCGGCCAGGTGCTAAGGAGGAATGTATTAAATGCTGGCAGGATATTTTTGAGCTAAGAAAATGTGGTCAAAATGGAGTAGGAAGGAATCAAAATACCAAAATTTAATTATATAAATCTCAAGTATGTTTCTATGGTTACTGTAGATAAAAAAATCATGAGATGCCTTGCATCAGGGGGTCAATAATAAACATTAGCATCTTTTGAGAATCTACAACCATGCCCATCCAGCGTACGATACCTTTGGACATATCCTACTACACATCACCTCATGTGGAAGTGCACACACAAGAATGGGAAATGGATACAGTGGAAAAACTTATACCAAACATTTAAAATGTTTGCCAAAATGTTCAAATTCTTTCATGCCAACAACAGAAGTACAAAGGATACCTTGACAAGCACCGCACACCTCATTAATTCATTGTTAGTGATAATGTCTTGTTGCATCTTCAAACTGAATGCTTCAAGTGTCCACACCAAAAGATTGAGCCTTTGCACTATGGTCCATACACCATCTTGCACATAGTTGGTGAGAATGCCTTTGTTCTCTATCTTTGCAATACTTGAGATTGCATCTGGTGCTCAATGTGGAGCTCCTTCAGGTATACTTGAGATTGCATCTAGTATTCAATGTGGAACTCCTTCAGGTATACTTTCCTCCTCTCCTTGAGCTAGTGTCAACTCAACATCATTCAAACTTGGATCCTAGGCACTTATGTAGAGTTGTGTGAGATGAGATTATTTAGACAAACACAATGTGCATCCATCAAGGTTCACATTATCTGTTTAGAGTGGTTATAGTAGGGCATTACAATGATGCGGCAAAGTGGTACAATCTTCAACAACAAGAACAAGTAATGAATAAAGTGAAAAAAAATTCTACAAAACATTTAAAATGTTTGCCAAAAGGTTTAAGTGAGTCTTAACAAATTCTTTCATGCAGACAACAGAAGCAAAAAGAGTGCCTTGACAAGCACCACACACCTCATTGATTAATTGTTAGTGATAAAGTCTAGTTGCATCTTCAAACTGAATGCTTCAAGGGTCCACATCAAAAGATGAAGCCTTTGCACCATGGTTCATACCATAGAACCATAAATCTGCAAAAATTCCCGATTAATCACGATTTAAAAAAAATCTGCAGGCTGGACGATTTTTTCCCCGATTTTTTGAAAAAATCGTTGACTTTTTGGTCTGATTTTTTTCCATTTCAAACTGCAAAATCGCCAAAAAAACGTGTTTAAAATCTGCAAAAAAACGTGAATAAAATCGAGCTGATTTTTCGCACAAAAAAAACCATGAGACCATGGCTTGTTGCTTACTATTATGCTTTGATAGATATTTTCCAAGCATCCATAGCTTGTTTGAAAGCACCTGTTTTAGGCTTTTAGCCATAGCAGCAAGGCAATGAACTGTTTGATAAAATGCTTTGGTAGACATGTATGAAAAATGCGGTAGCATAGACAAGCCAGTGAACTGCTTGAAAAATGTCTCAAAGAAATGTCTCATCGGTGATGGAATGCCATGACAAGCAAATTGCTATGGATTGTCATGGCATTCCATCACCATGAGACTGCATTTTGAGGCATTTCAAACAAGTCACTGCCTTGTCTATGTTATTACTTACTATTATGCTTTGGTAGATTTTTTCCAAAGCATCCATAGCTGTTCAAAAGCACCTGTTTTAGGCTTTTAGCCATAGCATGAAGGCGTTGAACAGTTTGATAAAATGCTTTGGTAGACATGTATGAAAATGGTAGCATAGAAAGGTGGTGACTATCTGAAAAAATGCTTAAAAGAAATGTGGTCTCATGGTGATGGAATGCCATAACAAATGCCATGACGCAAAATGCTATGGATTGTCATGGCATTCCATCACCATGAGACCACTTTTGAGAGGCGAAACAGTTCCATACCTTGTCTATATATCTTATTACTTACTATTATGCTTTGATAGATTTTTTTCCAAGCATCCATAACTTGTTCAAAAGCACCTGTTTTAGGCTTTTAGCCATAGCAACAAGGCAGTGAACTGTTTGATAAAATGCTTTGGTAGACATGTATGAAAAATGTGGTAGCATAGACAACTGTCACCATCTGATATTTATGCAGTTGTAGTATGTTTTGTACAATGTAATCAGCGATATGAATATAACCAACAAAAATCTATTTTCTATAATTCATGGATTGAACTCTGTATTTTATTTGCTCTCAATGTCTGTTTTTGTTTTTGCTCTCAAAAAAGTAGTTTCTGACTGTTTATCTTCAATTTTTTGTTTTTTTTTGTAAATCCGATTTTTCCCCGATCTTTTCCTGATTTTTTCCCGATTTTTTCCAAAAATCCTGAACTTTTGGTTTGTCAATTTTTTTCCCAAATGATTAATGCTGCTATGGAACTTCATACATCATCTTGCACATAGTTGGTGAGAATGCCTTTGTTCTCTATCTTTGCAATACTTGGGATTGCATCTAGTATTCAATGTGGAGCTCCTTCAGCACTTTCCTTCTCTCCTTGAGCTAGTGTCATCTCAACATCATTCAAACTTGGATCCTAGGCACTTAAGTAGAGTTGTGCGAGATGAGATCATTTAGACAAACACAATATGCATCCATCAGGGTTCACATTATCTGTTTGGAGTGGTTACAGTAGGGCATTACAACGATCCAACAAAGTGGAACAATCTTCAACAACCCACTGTTCAGTTTCCCCAGCTCATCAAAGATGCAATAGAGGCCATTTCTTCTCAAGAAATGATGAATGATCAATGTGCAACCGCACAAGCCACAAGGAACCTTTAGTGCGTGTTAACAACCTTCTTCTCTCAAGTATACTTCTCACCAGCATTTGTGCCAACAGTCACTATGTCATCACACACCACTGCACGTCTCACCATAGCTCCATGTATCACCTGGTACAATCAACAGTTTGTTATATGTGACATCTTCTGCAGACTTCTTTAGTTGTAGGAATGGAATGCCAATCATCAGGAATCTCAAGAACCAAGCAATTGGAAGGTTAAACAGTTTAGAGACTTTAATTGTTTCATCTCCTTCTCTTGTCTTGTAACAATATTCTACATATTATTCACTCAGTCCTTCACATTAGAGGATGATGACATAACTGTATAGTTTAGGAAAACCAGTTTGAGGTGTCTACCCCTTTCTAGTCACTTGAATGTTAATTCATCTCCTTGATATTTGTAACATCCTATATATCCTAGTCCTTTCTGCATTTGAATAGAAGTAGCACATTAAATTGCTAAAAGACTTCCATTCTTTTGATTGTGTATTGGATTACTTTGTTTTTGTTTTCCCATGCGTAATCTATAACCATAATCCTACACAAGGACAAGATTGTCCCTTAGACCACTCAAGATCCAAATCATATATCTAAAATTTCAGAGAGCTTCAACTTCCAAATTTATGATTCAACAAGTATTTCATTACAAGATACATATTCAGATGCTATTTACGTTTAGGGGTTCAGTTTCAGCAGTTCTTCAGATTCAGGGGAAATGCAGTTTCCAGTCGGTGATTGATAGTCCTAGAGAAGCTATAGTTTAAGAAAGATATAGCTTTAGATTTGGTTTTTAATTTTAGATGATGAAAAAAATTGTGTTATTTGGTCAATTTTGAAGCCCCAACTCAATTACCTATGGTTAGGGTACTTGAGGAGGCGGTTCGAATGTGGTTAGGTTTTGTTTTTGGGGGATATAGGCTTTGAAAGTGAAAATAAAAGAGAGGGAGGAGGAAGGGAGTTCTTTTTGCTGGGCTGATTTTTTATGGGAAAAAGGAGAGGTCCTGTGCATCATTCTATGGCTGCTTGTGTTCCTTGAAAGGTGAGTCTCCTCGTCTCAATTCCTCTTGTTGTTGCTGCATGGTTTCATTTATGTAAATCTTCTTAAGATAGTGAAAAATTTGGGAGAGTTGCTGCTTTTTTTTTTGGTGGTTCCCTTCTTGAATTGATAGAGCCCTATTTTAATGTGCTGTTTGCTCTTCTTGTGTTGAGACAAAATATTTGGGTTACCATTTCTGGGTGGGTGTGTGTGAATAAGCTTGTTTATGTATTTGTTACATCTATGTCTCTTTTACCCAGGGCTCTGTGGATCCTTTTGGCTCGGGGGTTGGCTAGAGCCACTCTTGACTTGATGATGCCAAGAAGGATGGGTGGAGACCATTGACTTGTTTTCGATTGCTAGATCAAAAAGACATTAATGGAAAGTGGCTTGTTCTTCTTGGAATGGAGTTATAGCCTTCTCCTTGGAAAGGATGCAGGATCGAAAGGTGGCTGGAAGTCCCTTATGAAGAGTACTTCTGCATTTCAACTTCATTGTATTGTTGCTGATTATTGTAGTGGAAAAAGTTGTGTTGTAAATCAGTGAAACTAAAGTTGAACACTGAGTAATAGAGCTGCACTGGAAGACAATGGGTATTAGCATTCCTTCCTATCGTAACAATTTGAAATTTGTAGAATAAAATAAACAAAGGATTGTTAACATGAGTAGTATTTAAATAAACTTAACTATCTTGGATGTTGGCGAATCACTTACAGAATGTGGTAGTATATGAATCCAGAAGAGGGTATGAACTAAAAGAACAAAAGAAAATTAGATAAGTAAAGGAGAAGAAGCATTTGAAAATATTCTGTAATAATAAAGTTGCAGATTGTCTTCCTCGTTGAAAGATTAATTAACAGCTCTGGTCTGGCCTCTATAAATGCAATTATATTTGTAATTGTTTTCGTAGTTCTCTTCCCTTCTTTCCAGAGCTGGCATAACCCTTACAGGTAGAATCCTTTTAGTTTGTTTTGTTATTTTATTTCCTGTAAAAGTTTCAACGTATACATGCACAGCAAAAATGCAAACAAAAATAAATAAATAATAGGTGTTCAAATATTACATTAGAATGCTTCACCTGCAATCACCTGCGATTAGGGGAAGGGTATTGGAGGTTCCCAAACCCCTTAACCAGCGAAAAATCAGATATATATATGTGTGTGTGTGTGTGTGAACACAGGTAAATAAAGTATACTACAAAATGGTTTAAAAAATAAATAAATTTGAAATTACAGTATTAGTTTTCTGACTGAAATTTTGTTCTTCTTTTTCTCCTTTCTGAGGGGTGTCCCTTGACAGGAAGGCACAGCCCTGCCACAGGCGCTTGTTTAGTCATTTATAAAGGGGGACAACACTTAGAAAGTAAATGACTAAACATAAAGGAGGTGATGCATTAGAACAAACATTCCCTTGTTAATCTCACATAAAGCTTTTAACACAACAAATAATAGTCAGCAAAAACTAATTTAAATCATGATCATAAAAATGTGACATCCATAAACATCTATAGAAGTGGGATAAGAAGAATCTCAATTTCATATATTGAATATCTGAAAGTGTTTATATAATACATTCTTGGACACATAAATTGAGGTTCCTCCAGGGTTTAAAAGTAGGGAATTTGAGACATAAAATTGCATACCAAGGCTAAAAAAACTGAGTTTACAAGGCCAACTCTGATTACAAATGAGTTCCGTGCTCTTTATTTATTAAATATACCCTTAACAACTAACTAAATTTCACCATAAAAATCCCAAGGCACACAACCTATGATAGTTAGGTCAGTGTGAAGATTTGTCACAAATATAACTACCTCTAATATTTTGTTAGAACCTTCCAAGATTAAAATCTTATTCATGGGTCTTGCCTCATTCAAAATTTGTTGAAATATTTGCCTTATAATTTATACGTAATTAGATTTGGGCTAATGTGGCAAGATGGATGGCTCCTAGTGAATAATGCTTTCCTAGTACTTTTCTTTCTCAAAAACTTATGCACTTGACGTTTGGCAAAGTGTGCAATGGTCATGGAGAAAATATAAAAATGAAAGTTAACCATAGTAGGAATGATGTGGTATCACATTAGGATTTCACATGGATAACTTTGCCATGCTAGAATAAAAAGTAGTGTGTGGTAAAATTATAACTAACATGGATCATTGGGAAACTCTTACTAGTTCTCTTTAGCAATTATTATTTATTCATTGGTAAAAACCTAGGTGCTATTAAATTTAGGAGATTAATGGTGTAGGTTTCTCCAAGCTTCTAAAAGATTCAAAAAACACTCAACAATGTGACAAAATTATGCAAAATCATGAGGCAAATTAGATTTTTTCCATTGTAAGAAAATTTCACTACAATTTTGGAGGCTCATAGGAGTTCTTTTATTTGAGAAAGAATAAGGAACCTAAAAGAAAAATAATTCATTAGGTGAAAGGACCCTTAGCTAAAATTTCAAAAATTTAAACTTCAAAATGTATAAAACATTACTTATAAGTTCTCTAGAGCCGCTTGACACGTTTTCCATTCCTCATTAGTCAATGCCTGCAACTTTTTGAATGCTCTTGTTGGAAGGAAATGGAGTGGATTAATGAATTAGGTTGAAAGCCCTTTAGGCATCTTGATTGTTTCCTTGTTACATTTAAAACTTTAGATGACACCTCGATAGAGGTTTATGGCGAAAAATCACAAGGGTACCATTAGAAAAGTTTGATTTGAACATCCATGAAATAACAATCAACGATAAAGACTAGCGGAGGGAACTAAAAGTACCATGAAACAATAATGTGGTATGATTTAAAGCCTTTTGTTACTAAAAAAAGTGATATAAGAGCATTTTGAATCACATGAGGGAAAACCAAGTCTAGGACCCAAAAGATAGTTTAAATGGAGCTATGATGAAGGAAGGTGTGAGTGTAGGGAAAAGAAAAAATAGTTGGAAGAAGATGGCTAAGGCAAGAAGTTACACATGGAGGGCATGTGGAATGATGGAAGGCACAACAGAGGACAGGGAGTAAGGATAATTCTAGCACGAGGACTAGAAAACACTAAACCAAGAGGCAACTTTACAAATTATTGAATCTAAGTAGTTTGATAGATGCACTGCTCATGAGGTAGTTAGATAGATGTGCCAAATTAGAGGTACATGGGTTGATAGCCAAACCAAGGGTAGAAGGTAAATCAATTAAACTCTAAAGGGATAAGGAGACTATAAGAGTAGTGTAGGAAAGAAGGAACATGGAAGGAGGATGACCATGAAGGACCAAGCATAAATTGGCACCCACTAGGGAAAGATAGAGTGTATGAGTGAATTGGTAGTGTGAAAGGTTGAGGATATCGTGCTAAGGAAGATGATGAGGCCAAGGAATAAGAAGAAATGCATTAGGAGGATAATACCCAAATAGATGGGTGCAACAAAGGACGTGTTGGAAGACGTTAATGAAGGAATACAAAGAGTGCACAATGAACATGAGTGCAAGAACACATGGAAAGAATGGATCCATAGTTTAATGTATACCTCAAGTTCATATCTATTATGTGGGATGATGATGATAGGGATCTAATGAACCTAGGGATTTGGTAGCAAACATTGAATGGTACCTAGGGTAGGATGAGCTACCGCTATAGGGAAATCATAGGCCATAATGGCATTACAAGAAAAGTTACTAAGAACCAAAATATGACTTTGAAATTCCATGGGAGTAGCTATTAAAAAATAGAAGCAAACAAAGTAGGGTCCCTCAAGTGTTACGATTAATGTGTCATTTACCTTGCAATTCTATGTATCTCCAACATTGTTGGAAAGTGTCCTTGGGTGCCTAGGGTGTAATTGATAAATAGTTATAATTAATACTTCTCAATTATCTTGACATCAATTGTTATATGCATTCATGAAGGAGGTAGAGTTGGATATAGTGGTTACTGAAAAGAAACTTGTAGCATTAATATACCATTTCAACAATAACCCCAAGAGATAAAAATATGAAAGCAAGTATTTAGAATTCACAATAAAAAAGAATAGACAAGCATACCATCAAGGTAACACAAGATGTACCTTGGGAGAATCCTCAAAGGGAAAAATCCAACCCGCAAAAGCACTCAAATGCCCAATGTATTATCTCATGAACAAAGATTACAATACACTTGTAAAGTCTTCATGCAACACTCCTTAAACATGAAGCTCCCTAATTGCACTCCATGTGAACAAGAAAATGAGAAGTCATTCAACCAAACATCTTAGCCCATGCTTCCTCCTCATATATGCAACTTACAAGATATGCTCAATCAATCCTAGCCAACAAGTCAAAGGTTATGATAGCCAAGCTCAACAACTACCCTTGTGCTAGTTAGTTTAGTGCTTAAGTTGTGACAAGTAAGATATCCCTTATAAAACCCCAACTAGAAAAATCCTTAACAACATTCAATTATTCAACTCAAAGACAAAACATATAACATGAATCAATAAATAAACTAATAGGTAAGTCTCTCAAATTAAAGCAAGATCAAACCAAAATATCAATGTGTCTCTAAATGACAAGCTTACAAAACCATGCCCCTCATTTACTTTTTGGTTTTAACTTTTCCCTTTTGGTACTAAGTTTTTTTGATTGGTACTAAGTTTTCTCCATACTAAATATTTCCAAATGTGCAACCTACATTATTCCAATGTTACATACAAGATATAAAGTAGCCCCAAGAATGCCCAACCCATGTGATACACACATCCATAGATTTTGTAGGTGCACCACAAATAAATATTAATTTTACTTAATAAACATTATGCAAAGTGTATGGCACACCTTTCCCAACATTCTCCCACTTGTTTTATATATTGCATAAGGGTTCAAAAGTAAAATCAAATATCAAGGGAGTAATCCATATAGCTAACATGTATCATCAAAACATCCAAGTGCACCATCATGATACCTACAAAAATATCCAAGATAACCATCATCTCAAATATGAACCATCTCATCCTTCATCATGACAATGTACAAAAGATAAGTTCCAATCGAAAGAGAAATTCCACAATAAATTGTCAAATAGAAGTATAAATACTTACTCAAATCAATATTAAAAAAGAAAAAATAAATCCAATGGTAACAAATATGCCTAATTAGCTACCAAGAATCAATAACCATGGCTAGAATAGCAACCACAACGAGTTGCTAACATATCCAACTAACCATACCTCCAAACAAAGGTACACTTATCATAACATGTAGACCTTATGCCATTGACATATTCAACCCAATGCAAATTTTCATCAAGTCCTCGAATATACACCATCCTATACAAAGAAATCCTCTAAGGTAACAACACATAGACATGCTATAAAAAACCTCAAGACCTTGAACACTGCAATATAATGAGAACATCAAACAAAGGACACATATACCAAATAAAAATCCCAATGCATAGGTAATGTCAAATATAAAATCAATCAAGGAATCCAAAAGTCCACCAACAACACTCACATATAAGGTGTAGAAAATATGATCAATATCATGTAGTATCAAGGAATATCCACAATAATATGGAAACTTGCAAACTAAAATACCACAACATAACTCCCTCATTGTTAGTCTCTATATGTCTTCCATGCTCTCCACACTCAACAACTAAAAGAGATCAACAAGCCTCCATGTTGTTACTAAAAAATAATGTACAATAACAACACAAGACCACAAACATAGTGACCACAATACCTCCACACAAACCTCAACCCCAATTTCACGTGAACATGAACCTCTAGGAGGAAACACAAGACCAAAGAGAACCTAAAAATCAAAACATGTTCTTCTACCAACACCTCTAAATGCTCAAGTTGTGACAAGATATCTTTTATAAAACCCCAAATAGAAAATACGTAACAACATCCAATTGTTCAACTCAAAGATCAAACATATAACATGAATCAATAAATCAACTAGGAGGCAAGCCTCTCAAATTACAACAAGATCAAACCAAAAGGTCCATTCTCAAAACTAGGGAATAAACCCGAAACCATCCTCTAGACTCCTTAAAATTATCTTCATAAAAAGCTCATATACACGAGGAGATGAAGGAAAAATAAACCATTCCCAAGTAATCCTCAAATAAACCCTCCAAAGTTGCCATTCATAGCTCAAGACTCATTCCTATGGGAAAACAAAGCATGAAACAAAACACATATGAAAATAGGGTGGCAATAACTATTAGATGATTCATTATTGAGAGGACCAAAGTGGTGAATGAGATTGCTCTTCTAGGATACACCAAGCCATAATAACTCTCACCAAGATAACGTCTTCAACAAGTCCATTTTGAACTCATATTCAAACCAAGTGTAAGCTCCTCGGTCTTCCTATTGAAACCTTATCAATGATTACGCACATGATGTATACAATCAAGAGATCTCTAGCCTCACCCAACTCTAAAATAGGTGTATAATTGATCATCTCATGTGAACCAAACTAAAATACAAGTTTATAATAACCAAAAGCTCACAAGAAAAATGATTATCCCATATGACTACCAAAATTTTCAACTCTAGAATTAAGAAGTCTTTGTGATGTGATTTACATCTCCTCAACAGATCATATTTCCCAAATGAACATATGTTCTTCCAAGAGCACTTGTATCATGTCAAAATTCTAACACATGATCAAGCTCATCCACCATGACATAATAACATTTATCCTATAAACAAGGATTATTTTTCAAACCATGAAATCATAATAGACACTTCAACCAAAGATCCAAAAGTCCTCCATAGTACCAAGATGTCAACATTTTCAAATCACATGAAGATAACCACCTCCTCTCAATTTAACTCTTTATATATATATATATATATTTACACAAAAGTGCAAATCCAACTAATGAATATCATTCAAAATACATTATATGTACAAGGATGACCTTATGTAAAAAATATCATCCATATATTTGTTGTTTTTACATAGAAACATACTTATATTATCATATGTACAAGTGCATGTAGTTTAGGATGACCTTCTATATAAAAACAAGTATATATGAATTATGGAGGATGTCTTAAAAAAACATTCACATAAAAACGTCATATATATCTATGTATATGAGAGATGTCAACATTATATTGTTTTTGTGCATATAATTTGGAATGGTATTCAAGAGTCAAATTCACAATTGTAATCATTTTATACATACAATAGACCTTACAATAAGTTTTGTATTTCTTTTAGAAGCATGTCTAACTTTTGAAAAGACTTATGATTACTTACATTCTTTAATGGTTTCAATTAACTTTGTAGTTTCACTTAGATATCATTAACTTTGTAGTTTCGCTTAGATATGGGTAAAATGATCTAGTATTTATAAGAGGCTCCATGCTAAGTTGTATATAATATATCAATGGTCTTATAAGACTATTAGTTAATAGTTTTGTCAACATTATACCTATACAATTAAGTTAGGTATGCTCATTAAGGGTAAAAATTGAGATGATATATAGACTAACTTGGCCTTGAAGTTTAGTTGTCAACACTTGTTACCACCAATTTTGGAGTAGTGACCAATGGTGGTTATGTGTAAATCCCATTCATGTTTTGCACCACACCATTTCTTACTAATTTTTTCTTATAAGGACCCTAAGGAATTGTTAGCCCATGAAATGTAGTCTTCTTATGAGTGGGCAATCTTATAAGGGTATGAGATTGTAATTTGAAAAAAAGCTTACCATGGATATGTTTGTTTTGTTGCATATTACAAATCACTTGCATAAGTCTATAAAAAAAAATCCACCAATTCCAAGAAGCTTAAGTTTATTAAAATTAAATTATAGTTTGATGAAGTGGATTGTACTCATTGAAAGACTTTTTTTTTAGTTTTTCACTATGAAAATGTCTTTATTTGGACTTTAATTATTGCATCAAGTACTCCAAATTTCAAGTATAATTTAGAGAAAGAGAATCTACATTTGTTCTTGTCACGTATTGTACAACCATTCCATATTTAATAATGAAATATTAAATATATATGTATGCTCCTATATAAAAAAATAAAATATATCAATGATATTTTATTAAATAAGCTCATTCATTACACGTGTGTTTCCAAGGCATAAGTATACATATATATACATATATATATACATATGCATCTACATATACATATACATAGACATATACATATACATATACATGTATGTACACACACACACACATATGAGGTAGAGATTAGTTATTATTATCATATTGAGTATTGTATTCTTACTGAATACTATTGGAGGTATCCCCTTGGAAATTGCATATTATTATCAAGTATTTACAACATATTTACTCTCGTATTCTTCTATTGTGCAAGTTGCTTCATTACATTTTTTATTTCTTCTATTTAGATTTAGTTGTAGTAGCTTTTTTGCACTTTAACTCAAGCATATTTGACCTTTCTATGAAGGATACAAGTGGATGCCTGGTTGATGGACTCACATTTTCACTACTCAAGGAAGGTGATGTTGTCTTCACTAAGGCAATAATCCTATTTCTTTATTTGTTGATGTTGATTTCATTGTTGTTTGTTGTTAAGTATAGAATTATATTCTTCCACACTCCTTGCACTCTTCATAATGGATATAATAGCTAACTAGTTAGGTTTATGTTAATCGTTTTGGAAAAGGGTTCAAAATATCATTTTAGTGTATTATAATGGTATATGTATAGATTTTTAGCCTTTTGAGCACAATTATGAAGTCCATTTCGCTCCAAGAGGCACCTATAAAATTTCCTATAATTAACCCCCAAAAATGAGAACTTTGTTAATTTATGACTAATACAATATTGGAGAAATGAAAGAACTTGAAAGAGCAAGACCAAATACTTTGCACAAGAGAGATGCAACAAAACTTGAATTATTATATTGTCAAATAATAATGATGTTTTGATGAAAAAGGGATCTTAGGTCCAACACATAGAACACTAGGATCAATTCCTTTTTCAAAAGAACTTTAGGATGCAAATCAAGGTGATTAGATTGACTTTCAACTATAAAAGTGAGTCAATCAGACCTAGATTTGATCCTTTAGGATCTTAGGAATGGATTGGAATTGAATTGCTTGTATTAACCCAATTAAACTACATGGCCTAATCTGAAAATGCAAGATTTCGAAAACTAGGTAACAAAAATTTCAACACTAGATCTAGGCTGAGAAGGATAGTGTGCACCTATGATATAATTTTCAGTTGAATTTCCAAGGACGTTTCCTCTGGGGGCACCATTGTCCTAGTAGGTATTTTTTGGATCTATTTTCACAGTCCTCTAATGTCAGATCATTGTTAGATATTTTTGTAATTGAGTTTCTATGAGTTGCCAAAGCCTAGGGTTTCAAATGTAACAATGAATAGAGTGTACTCAAACTTCCTCTTATCTTCAAAATACTTGGAACCTGTGCATTCACAAAGAGAGGAAATATTATGCCATTTTAGGGGCTTTCCTTGGTCAAACCCCGTGTTAGTGTTTCCACTTCCACAATGACAATTTCAATGATAAATGAATAAATGAAAGGAAGGAATGATGAAATCACAAAGTGTTGCAATTCACCACCCTTCAATGGCTTCCTTGAAGGATTAAATTCATACACATCACCTCAAGGATCTTGGATCTTGCTTGCTTGAATTTTCATGAATGCTTGAATGCTTTGGAGACCTACAACAAAGGTTAGGTTTCACAAACCAATGATAAATACACACACATGAACTCACATACACTTTTACATGATGTTGGATCTTGAATTGTTGCAATAAATCTCTAGTGGTTGCTCTTGACTTGTTAAACAATGTTGTTGATCATAATACTTGCTCTTGATTCTCAATTTTTCCACTTAATGTTCAAATGATGCAATAACTAGGTATTTATAGTCATTTAATCTAATTTCCCAAAAATTAAATCCCAATGGCCAACTTCAGACATTTGAAATTCAAATAATAAAATGCCACAACTGACATATTTGAAGTTGGAGCCAAAATAGGAGGACATAAGCACCCTAGGTTCTAGTGTCCTAGCCCTATTTTGGGGAGCTTAAAGTGTCGGGGATAAAGTATTAAATGAGAGCATTTGTT
>VDFB02086081.1:111045342-111068330 GCA_007258455.2 Sequoia sempervirens
TCTTGTGAGTGCACTTCCACATGAGGTGATGTGTAGTAGGCTATGTCCAAAGGTATCGTACGCTGGATGGGCATGGTTGTAGATTCTCAAAAGATGCTAATGTTTATTATTGACCCCCTGATGCAAGGCATCTCATGATTTTTTTATCTACAGTAACCATAGAAACATACTTGAGATTTATATAATTAAATTTTGGTATTTTGATTCCTTCCTACTCCATTTTGACCACATTTTCTTAGCTCAAAATATCCTGCCAGCATTTAATACATTCCTCCTCAGCACCTGGCCGCATCATTCAAGAATTCAAATTCATGGATGGGATTTTGGTCAAATTTTGGAATTGTTTTGACCATATGCAGCAGAGGCACATAGCAGAAAGGGAGAAGGGTACGTGAGGATATAGAGAGAGCCAACAAAATAAAGAAAGCAGAGAGCATTTGGTAGGAAAGAACAAGGCAGAGAATGTTAAGAAAAAGAAGAAGATAGAGTGCAGGGATGCAGAACAAGGGTGGTGAGCAGTCACCCTGAAAAGTTACATTTTGTCTTTTTGTATAGAACAGACAGGAAAAGGCCCTTTAGAAGAGACAAAAGGGAATATTTGACTTTGTTTTCAGTGCTGCCCATACTAGGGTATCATAGGTAGTTGTGTATAAGGTACCCCATATGAGAGAGAGCTGAAGGGGTTCTTACATTTAGAACGGGGGGGGCTACAAGTTTGAAGGGAACGTGTATTTGTTTTGCCCCCACAAAGTTGAAAACAACTCCACAGCCAGTCCATCGGTTAAAGAAGTCTGAAATTTTTAATTTATAGCACAGAAATCAAACAATAGATGTTTGATTTCTTCATAAACTGTCATATGTGCTTTTTCTGTGGGTGTGTGCATGATGAAAAGAATCCTTTTGTGTTAATTTCACTTGCAGCAACTATAAAAGGGCTTGTAAGATCATGCTGAGTTCTCTTGCAGCAATTGTAATTTTTGTTCTTTGCCTTGATAATCAGTATCAGTGTATGCTGCAGGTGGTGACTGGCATTATATGTGTGGACTTCTGCAAGTGACCTGCTATATATGTGGTCTGGCATCACCTTGCTGAGTGCTCTTCCATCCATCAGGTTGCTTGTTTTGGACTATGGTAGTGACTATTTTGATCAAGGCTTCCTCGTGTGGGATCCTTGCTCAGTTGGGTCTCCCACCAGGTCTACACCACCACCCCTGTCTGGCTGTTTGTTCGCAGATGAAATGTTATAGGCCAATCTAGTTATGTATCCAAACTCTCTCACAAGGATTGTTGAAATATGCCAAAGAATCTTGGATTACAATTAGACTAAATGGATGTGGGTAGCCAAATGCACCCAAACATGGGTGAAGAAGAGGCATGATGTTTCTTGCACTATAATACTTTTCTTGCAAGCAACCATGGTGGTCATTTTTTTAAATCTATCCACCACAACAATTTCTGATGCTTTGTCATAGGGATTCTAGTCAAAAAATCCATGTTAATAATGAGGCCTTTCTGGAACTAGAGGTGTGTAAAGCTCGAGCTTGCTGTTAGTGGGCATTGTGATGTCACAGGGAATGCAAGACTTGATATTGCACTCGATGTCTGCATGCATGTGAGGCCAATAGAAGTGTTGTTTTAGTTCTGCTAGAGTCTTGGTAACACTTAAGTGTCTAGTTGTCTTGCATAGTGCACCTTCCAAATAGCCTTTGGCAAGGTGTACCTTATAAAACAAAGATTTTCAAGCTTGAAGATGAGAATGTCACTAAGATGAAATTTTTCATCCTGTTTAACTTGCACGAGTGTGGCATAGGTTTATGCAAAGTCTGAATTTGTAGAGTAGAGGTTCTCCAAGTTAATGAAGTTGTGGTCATGGGAGTCCAATAGTGTGATGAGTGCATGAATTGACAATTGGTTGAGGCAATATTCTTCTCTGATATCTTTCCCCTTCTTTTGCTTGATCACTAGATAGAACTGATGCAGTTACATCATCCACTTCATGTGGCACATATTCTCCAGCTTGCTCTGTGCAGAAATTGAACTGGCTTATGATTAGAATGAACAACTATCTCCTTATTGAGAATTTAGTGGCACCACTACTTAATAGCTCGAACAATGATAGTTCTTTTTCATGGATGGAGTAGCCTCGAACCATGTTGCAAAATGTTTCTCAGTTTTAGGTAATCAAATTCCCATGTTGAGTGAGTATTGTGTTGAGTGCATAGTTAAATGCATTGGTCTGAATCTAAAAGGAGTGTGTGTCCAAGGGGTTGAGCTTAATTGGTTAAAATGTTGGGGTTTCATTGTGGAGACCCAAGATCAAATCCCCATAGGGACATCTAAAAGTGGAATTTGAAGTTGTGACTCTTGGTCTTCCATGGTTGGCTTCTAATGCGGATGTGGTTTCTACATAAAGTGGATTTATTTGTAGTGACCCTTGGCCTTCCATAGGTGATTTCTAGTGTGTTTGCTTGGACTGAGCTTGTGTTGGTCTCATGTTGATGCTCATATGAGCAAAATATTTGTAATCAATATGCAATAGAAAAAAAAAGAGGAGTGTGTATTGTCAAGCATTGCCAAAATAGGTGTCTTGCAAAGATGCTTCTTGAACTTCTTGAAATAATTTTGTTGCACAAGCATCCAAATGAATGTTGCCTTGGTGTGCATGACATGACTGAGCGACCAAGTGATGTGCAATAATCCAAGAAAAAGCACGTGGTTGAAGTTGGTTAGCTTTGAGAAAGCTATGTGATTTGGTGATGTTGCATGAAATTTGCTAGTCTTGAATCGCCTTGATTTGATCTAGATCTACATGGACACCTACATGATTGATGATGTAGCCTAGATAGTGAATTTGTGCAAGCCCAAACACGTACGTAGTGAAGTTATACAAGACACACTCCATGTGCTCCTCACAAGTCTTGATGAAGATGATAATTTTATCCAAGTAGTCAATGACAAAGGAGTTGCTAAAGGGTCACAAGATGTAATTTATTACGCACATGGATGACCTTGGCTCATTAGTCAGGTCAAAAGGCATAACCATCCATTTATACAATTGCTCCTTGGTTTTGAATGTTGTTTTCTAGTCGTCATGATAAATTACCTAGTGATATGCTAGCTTGAGGTTGATCTTAGTGAAGTATTGTGCATTGAAGAGCTAGTCCAAGAGGTAGTCAATGCATGGCAAGGGATACCTATATTTCACTATGAGCTTGTTGAGTGCACAATAGTCAATGTAGAGATGCAACATCCCATCTTTCCTAGGTGCAAGAACTATTGGGGTATTGCAGGAAAAGAATTGGATCTAATCATTCCTTGATCAATTAGCTCTTGAATTTGGCCTTGAAATTCATAATTCTCCTAAACGGATTTGTGGTACAAAGGCCCATTTAAAAGAGGGGATTTGAGATTCAATTCAATCATGTATTGTGCTAGATAGTATGTAGGGAGATCCTTGCACTTCTCAAAGACATCCTTGTAGCATTTCAGTAGCATGTCAAATCGATGCTGCTGCGATGATGTTTGCGCATCCTTGTGTGCTACCAACACACACTTTCTCACACAAGTGCCTTTGGACAAACCATGAAGCACAAATTTTTTCTTGTGTGAAATGGTCTTCCAACATTGTTTGATAGATACCAAGGTTATCTTGGTCTTCAATGAGGACTTGTGAAGATTGAAGTAGCAGTTGCAAATGTAAACTGGCCATTGCTGCAGCTCCATTTCTTAGACGCCATCCTTGTCACAGATATATGGCCTTAGTAGAATGTCATACACTTTAAGTTGTGTGATGTCAAAAGTGACTATGCACCATGTGTTTGACTACATATTTGAAAGTACATTGGCATTTTACCAAAATATCTTTACCTTGCTGCAATCGTCCTAGAGAGTATGAATTCATATGCCCTTTAGTGGAAAAACCTAGGCTCTTGACTACTTATTGCACGATGATGCTCTTTTGGCTGCTACTATCAATGATGACATGTGCTTGGCCTTGCTTGGCACAAAGGATATTGAGGCTTTGGAGTTTTGCATGAATGACTTGGTTTTTTGTGTCTTCTCTTGGGTAGTGGAATTTTGCTTTTGTGTGAAGGGTTTGAGTTTAGTTCATGTGCTGGCTTGTTCTTGCATGAGCAAGGCTTCTATTTGAGCTTGTTACATGAATGCAAAGCGATAACCTACTTAGGTACTTTGACACCTTGTGTTGTGTAGTCATGTTTGCATGTAGGCTCAAGTAGTCATGGAACTTATTAGTGTGGACTTTAAGTTATTACTCCTTACAATGATGTACACATCCTCATAATGTCAAATGGGGTAGTAGTCCTCTTGGAAAATGTTGACAAAGGAATCTAATGTCCAAATTGGATCATGGTCCCTTTCATGCTACACATTGAGTGTTTGCCACCAATGGGGATTGAAATAGACACTTTCAGTGCTACAAAAGAAATCTTCTTAACATCATGTCCCTAAACTATTCACCTTCCAATTGCCTAGTGTGAGATTCTAATGATTGGAATTCCATTCCCATAGTTGAAGGAGATGTCAACAGAAGATGTAATGTGTAATGGTATGCTGACTATACTAGGTGACATGTGAAACTATGTTGAATTGTGTGCAATTGCGTACAATGGAACAATGACTTGCACGAGGTCATGTGTGGTGGCTGTGATGCCACAGTGGCTTGCATGCAAGGTGCACATGCTTGTGATGAGTGTGCGTGATTGAGGCTTGTACTGTTGCGGACTGATTAATACATCCCAAATCTGAACTATTTGCCCATTTCAAACTAGAATTCTTGAAAAATAAGAGTCTTTGAATCTTTATATCCACTACATATTTATGTTAATTGAATTGACTACCAAAAAGTGTCCATTAATAAATGATGTCATCGTGAAATGCCTTTTAAGTATAAAGTTAATGTTGTATGCCTTTGATGATTGGATAACTTATTCATTTTTTACTAAGGCAAAACTTGGAAATTCTTACAGAGAGTTAATCTGGTTGATCTACAGCCAGCAAAGGTACTTTCATGGCATATTTTTCAAAGAAACCAGTCAATTCAAACCTCTGGGTTAGTTAAAACCTCTGGGTTAGTTATATCCTGTGACTAGTGCTAAACTTGAAACCCTCCATGTTCAATCCCTCCACATTCACAGGACTCTACACAATATGCTTATCTCCGAAGGGAAATAACACATTTGTGCCTCCATGCATAGGTTCAAGGGAAAAATTGTCTGAACATGCAATAACACAAACACCTATGCAGGGGAGTCCTTGCTACAATAGGTTGAACCCTCACTACAATATAAAAACATTGACTAGTGCTAAACTTGAATCCCTCCATGTTCAATCCCTCCACATTCACGGGACTCTACACAATATGCTTATCTCCGAAGGGAAATAACACATTTGTGCTTCCACGCATAGGTTCAAGGGAAAAATTGTCTGAACATGCAATAACACAAACACCTATGCAGGGAAGTCCTTGCTACAATAGGTTGAACCCTCACTACAATATAAAAACATACACATAAACACATATTATTATCATTTGGGGACTTAAGCTTTAAAACTCATTTCACTATAATAAAATTTATCTTGTAGCACTTAAATGCACATTCATAAGTTAATTTAAAGCATACATTTCATTTATAAAATCTTCCCATGGGATACAAACTTTCATAGGCCAAATGATTAGCCTATTGAGTCACTTGCACATTATGCCTAATATCCCAAGCATAATCATTAGATATTCACATATTATTTCATGTTTTATCCACTTCTTATTATTTATGTGCAACATCACTATTGGCTAATTTAACATACAAGGTCAAACATTTCCAAGGGCGTAGCTAGGACAAGGACCAAGAAGGAACCTGAGGTGCCCAAATAGTACACTAGGCATACTCAAGACATACCCAATTGAATCCAAGGGTACCCGTGACACCTAGGCCCCAAAAGTCTGTGTTTTTTTTTATTTTTTTTATAGACTATTGGGGCCCAAGCGCTATAAGTACCCCTAAATTCGCCAAGTACATCCCAAGTACACCCAAGTACCCCCGGGCACCCTGAATTCCCTATGGGTCCTTCAAGGAATTTGAGGTGCTCGAGGGTACCCTAGGCATACCCAAATAGTACACTAGGCATACTCAAGACATACCCAATTGAATCCAAGGGTACCTGTGACACCTAGGCCCCAAAAGTCAGTGTTTTTTTTTATAGACTATTGGGGCCCAAGCACTATAAGTACCCCTAAATTCGCCAAGTACATCCCAAGTACACCCAAGATACCCCCGGGCACCCTGAATTCCCTATGGGTCCTTCAAGGAATTTGAGGTGCTCGAGGGTACCCTAGGCATACCCAAACACATACTAGTACCAAACCAGCCCTGAACCAAACCCATACGAGGATAGGTGGCAATCCGACAATACCCAATAACTCAACTATTAAGTTTTATGTCTATGCTTACATGCTTGTATCTCCTATGACTCTTGCATATGCTTACACAATTTATCTAGCATTTTGGCTATTGCTTCTTTGTTTTCATCTTGTGGGGCAACATTGGATACATCTTATTGCCCTTATAAATATATTCTCTTATACTATGAATTTCAAAAGATAATATTTATGACATTTATTTCATGATTATTGTTCTTTACATGATCATATGTTTTACATATCACTTTTCTTTCCTTATCTCCAATTCCTTGCATCCTTCATATGTAATCAATTGGAGGGGGCATATAATATCACCGATGCTCTTTGATGACTATCTCTATAAGTATTATTTCATGGTTATAATGATTCATGCAAAATCAAACATTGTTTCATCGTGCAAGCTCTTTCACAACCATACATCACTTTTTTCTTAAGCTCCTCTGCAGCCATATATATTATTTTTTGTTGCAGGCTCCCACATAGTCACATCCTCTTACAGGCTCTCACACAGCCATATCCATTTTCAAGCTCCTGTGCAGTCATATCCTTTTGCAAGCTCCCATGCAACCATATCCTTTTGCAAGCTCCCATAAATTCTTATCTCTTGCAGGATCCTACACAACATATATCTCTTTTTACTTTTTACTTTTTAAGTTTGTTGACAATGTCAAGTTACTGTCGTTATTGATTATTTAAAATAATAGTTAGATGTTGCCCATAGGACTTTGTGCTTGCAGGAATTGAGAAGGAGCATTCATTACAAAGAGCATGCATGGAATCATCATCCAGATCTATATCCTTCATATGAGTGCATGCTATTTACTGTTATGTTGATTGCTTGTTTTACTTTGGCATGTGTATTCATAGCAGTTCATGTGCAAGTCAAAGTGGGAGTAAATATAAGGGTGAAATATGCATACCTAAAATTATATATAATTTTCCCTTCCTTTTTCAGTCATTTTCACCCGTTTGTCCCAATATGCAATGAGTGTACAAGCAGCATGTTTCTATATAAAAGTCAGCAAAATAATTTGAACCTCAAAGCATCCCAAGAGTCCTGACTCGGCCCTCATTATTAAGAAATTTATCATCACCACCATAAGGCAAAGCACCAAAAGTCATGAAGATTATTAACATTACAATTGACAGTGAAATTCCTGCAATTTTACATCTGACTGCATCCATGACCATGTGAAATTTTAAAACTCTTACATTACCACTACAGAAAAACAAAAAACTTAAAACTCTAATGATGCCTATAGAAGAAATAAAATCTGTACATATAGTTATAGTTCAGGTTTATGCAAATAGTTCTGGCACAAGCATTGCCACAAGCATCTAAATATGAGACTTCTTAGAGAGTAACACATATATCCATGGTTGGTTTGAAGCATCAATGGTTGGGAAACATGTGAGGCATTAGTTTGCTCCTGTACAGAAAGTTCCAGCTACGCGACCAAACATGAAGAGTGAATTTTCAGGGTTTATAAATTATAAACCAGTCTCCCATCATCATCCACATAAACAAGCTCCAATACCTAACCTTACATCCTTATTAATTTATCCCCTCAAACCCTTGATAAAAAGTGTTATAACCCTTATGATTTTTGAGTGATTATTAAATTTCCTTTATGAATGGACGTGGAATGGTACACATTAGTTAGTGAATCGATCGTCTAGTCACATTGAATTGACTCCAATGGTTTGACTAGGGAGAAGATCCCTTGCACAACAATATACCCAGGTATTTATAGATACCATCCAGTTTCACGTTGCAAGCTACAATATCAAAGACGAGTGAAATTTGAAGACCAGAGACTCCCATATCAAATTAACAGAACAAGATCAAATCCATGGATTCAATATAATTTTGTAGTGAAAAAGATAATTTGCACTAGTGTGGAAATAACCCCCAAGTGTAATGTCCCCTTCTAGACTAGATCCACAGCTCTGAGTTAATCAACAGTCAGACAAGAGCAAGCATTGACTAAGTCCTGGTCAAATTAGAAGGGAGTGGATATTTCAATTAGTTTGGTGCCAGTTGTAGTTAGTCAACAAAATCGGGTCTATACTTTTGTTATGTGAACTCATTAACAGACATACGTACCGTTATCCTCAGTAAAGGGAGATTGAGATCAGTCAGTTGGATGTCAGTTGTTTGTGGGAGTTGTTTGTTAGTTGGTCACCTCCAATTATGGAATTGATTGCCATAACTTTAGGTTCGCATGAGAGGGAGAATATAGGCAGTGCTAGGAAGAAAGGGAGATTATCTTTTGAAATCAAAAACCAAAAACCTTCTTCTGAGAGTGACACAACTTCAAACATTGGTGCCTACGACAAAAACCCGCTGGTGCAGTTTACAGCAGGTTCTAAGGACAAAAACCTTCAGCAGCTATGTTTGTTACACAGCAGCAGCAGTAGTGAGAGCAGGACGTGGGAAGTTACTCATGATCTTCTAACACGTTGGTATATTTCTGAAAGCTCAAGGAGTCAATCAAGTGTGCTGGGTACGCCGAGTAATTAATTAAATTTGTTGTTGCCCCTATTATATGTGTGCATTCATAAGTCTAATCCAAAAAAAAGCGAAGGGTATTTTTGTATCTGTTTTTGGGCACATTCTGAGTACCTAGATAAGATTACTTCAGATTTCAGTGTGATAATTGCTAGAGTTATTTCAGAGTAGAACACATCGAATTTATCAATCTGATAGCAGTTATCTGATTAAAGTGAGAAATCATAAAGTACCATCTATCAAAGTCTATTCAGCATCGAACTCAAAACTATGTATATTGATTAATTTCAGAAATTATTTATTGTAATATTACTCTCTCAAGTCTAAGGTCTAGGAGTATTTAATTGGTATTTCTCATTGCATTTTAATTAATTCTTAGATATTTATATGGGGTGGGTTTATTTAGGTCCATGTAGTGCAATGTCAATCTACATTATGAAAGTTTGGTGTCTGCCATTGTGATGCAGGAGCATCATTTTGTAATTTTATTTCATGCTAATTGAAAGTGAAGATATACACTTACGCTAGCAAGAAAGAGAGAATGTAAAAACAGTTATGGTCGTTGGTTTTTGAATAGCCAAGTAGAGCAAAGGAAGGCATCATGGGCAGCATAAAAACAGGAAGAAAGGGAGGTCGATTGGTGATTAAAAGAAAATAAAAGGTAGTTACAAATTTAGTTAACAGAGCAGATTTCCACATGAATGCAAGGGAGAAAATTGGGTGTGTGGGGGTAATGGAGGAAGTAGTTATTAAAAACAGAAGGGAGCTGATGCAGGTCGCTGTACATTGAGTGGCTGCATTTGAATAAACATGGACTAAGAAAGACCTTTAAGGAAAACAACTAAATAAGTGAAGGCTGTTAGTTTTATGATCAGAAATGTAAATAAGCAGATATGCAACACAACAAACAATAGAACACAGCAAATTACCCTGGGAAAACCCTCCTTCTCAAGGGAGAAAAACCCAGCAAAATATATCTTTTATATACAACAAATAAGAGCAGAAATCTGCTTTACAAATCAAACCTTTCTCAAGGGCGAACTTGACACAATAAATGATAAGAATCTCTTCTTGATACAATTGAATGTGAATCTCCTTGAAGTTGATCTACTGCTACAAAATTATGATCTGCTGCTAGGGTGCGAACTTCTCCTTGAGAGTGCAAATTGAATGAAGAATGAATTGATGATTTGATGAAACAACTTCACCTTGTATATATACAAAACAAGGCGTCTCTTCATATAAGTCGGCCTCCTTTAAGAAATAAAATATAAAATATAATTTGTAATTAAGGCCGACTTGCCTTATTAATTATTTATTATTTAATTTTAAGAGAAAGATATCTCCTGCCGCTATAACATCAACACTCCCTCTTAGTTAGGGAGGTATCTTCCCAGATATCCATGTCATGGAGTCTCTCAACATGACACCCATAATGGCTACACCCATTTGTGGAAAAGAGTTCATCACGGAGTCTCTTGACGTCCACAATGGCTACTCCCATGTGTGAAAAGAAACACATCTCCATCTCAAAGATGAACAAGGGCTCACACCTCATATTTCTCCATCTCAGAGAAATATACACTACAAGGGCTTTCACCTCATATTTCTCCATCTCAGAGAAATATACACTACAAAGGCTTTCACCTCATATTTCTCCTTCTCAAAGAAATATACATTACAACAAGTCTTCATGATGATGTGACTCCCTCTGAAGCTCCAAGTACCAACATCAACCTCCTAACCTCCTCGTCCAAAGTTGCCTCTATTGGTATGTCAGACTCCCTTTGAATGTTAATTCCTCCTCTTCGAAGAAACTGATTGACTTTAAAACAAGAAACCTTCTAAATCAACTTTAGAGCTTGGCTCCTTCTGAGATGTCCCTATGTCAATTTCCGCTCTAGAAACATGTTGTGTAGACCTTAATTTGCAATCTCAAGCAAAGTGACCATACTTGTCACACCTGAAACATTGAATGTGAGAGAGATCCTTCTTCTTCTTCGGTTCTGGAGCAGAATTTGATTCTCTATCTCTATTCCTCTTTCTTCCTTTGCCTCTATCTCTAGAAGTATGTGTAGCAAGAACTTGATTTTCTACATCATGATAGTTTCACCCAATTCCTCTTGCTGCCAACCTAGAGTCTTCTTGAATACAATCAGCTCGAAGACAATCAAACTTGGGCAACTTAGATCTCCCACTGATGCTTTGAATAAAGGGTTCCCAAGACTGAGGAAGACCATTTAGTGCCAACATAACAAGATCTCTGTCTGCAATTATATCCCCAATAGTGCTCAACTAATCTCTCAAATCAGCAATCTTCATGAAAAATGAGATGACTAAATCTTCTTTATCCATTTTTACATGGTGAAGCTGTTGTCTCAAAGCAAGGGCTCTGCTGGTATTGTTGATCTCATATAATCCTTTTAGAGTATCAAACATTTCTTTAGCTGTCTTCAACTTGGAGGATGATTGGTACTAGGTGATTCATCACAGAGTCTATCATGATCTTTCTAGCCTTCGTGCTATTTTTCTTCCACTGGATTTTCTCAGTATCATCGGAAGGCTCGGGCATATCACTTTCCACGAAATCAAGAAGATCATTCTCCTCTAATACAATACGTACCCTAGGTTTCCAAGAGTTGAAGTTTGAGGCTCCATCAAGCCTATCTTCTACCTTGACACCATTCACCATTTTCTTTTTCCACACAAATTCACCTTCAAGGATCTGTCCTTAAGTCTGAATAAATTGCAACCTTAGATCTGCAATATTTTTCCTTCAAGGTCTGCCCTAGATGAAAAGTTGACTTCTTACACAAATCTGATTAGATCTTTTCTTAGACCCGCTCTGATACCATGTTAGTTTTATGATAAAAAATGTAAATAAGCAGATATGCAACACAACAAACAATAGAACACAGCAAATTACCCTGGGAAAACCCTCCTTCTCGAGGGAGAAAAACCCAGCAAAATATATCTCTTATATAGAACAAATAAGAGCAGAAATCTGCTTTACAAATCAGACCCTTCTCAAGGGCGAGCTTGACACAATAAATGATAAGAATCTCTTCTTGATACAATCAAATATGAATCTCCTTGAAGTTGATCTGCTGCTACAAAATTATGATCTGCTGCTAGGGTGCGAACTTCTCCTTGAGAGTGCAAATTGAATGAAGAATGAATTGATGATTTGATGAAACAACTTCACCTTGTATATATACAAAACAAGGCGTCTCTTCATATAGGTTGGCCTCCTTTAAGAAATAAAATATAAAATATAATTTGTAATTAAGGCCGACTTGCCTTATTAATTATTTATTATTTGATTTTGAGAGAAAGATATCTCCCACCACTATAACATCAACAAAGGCTGAATTGAATGGAAGAACCCGTTAAAGTTTGCATTCAAACAAAGTGGAACGTGGAGTTTTGGAGGGTTCACCCAAAGGGATGCGTAGCCATACTTTGAATTGGGCAGAAGAGGTCGCACCAGGCAGTGTATGAGAACAAACAATGTCTGAAATATAAAGTAATGAAGGCAGCGACCAAACAATGAGTTTGGTATTCAAAATAAAATTAAAATCAAAGCAGGATGAAGCCTATGCATGGTGCGCAGGAGGGTTGAAAGAGTGAGCAAGGAGAATGGCCAATATAAGAGGACGTGTGGCCAAGAGAATAGTGGACTGGTTAGAACGTAGCAGGTTGCACAAAGAGGGAAAGTATAGCGGCCAAGACAGAGTATAAAGCCAGATTCATTAAGGCAGCAGAGAGGAATTCGATTGGGTTAGAGGCACATTTGTTTGCAGATTGGTAATGTTGGAGGAGTGAAAAGATAGAGGTTGCAGGAAGAGAGAATGCAGAGCACCAATGGAGTTGTAAGTATTTGCAATGTATGTTCAATGAAATTTGAATAAATAAAATACCTTTGATTTGTTTTCAATATTGAATGTAATGTGTGCAATCGGGAGTAGATTTCAGATAGGAAATGGTTATCAGGAAATGTTGGATTGAAATAAATCGACAAATGCAATTATCAGATTAATGAATCGAGCGGTTGTGTGGTGTGAAATCGAATGGAGCTAGTGATGTATGAAATTATGCAAGTTGTGTGCATGTAAACAGGAAGAGTGTTACTCGTCTTTCCATCATTTTTGGTATTAGAGCGTATGAGTGTGTAAGTTGAGTCATCACATCGACTCCCTTTAAGGATAAATTAGATTATATTGGATTGCAAATAGAATAGGTATGCTGTATGATCCAATTTATGTTTGAGGAAGGATGTTAAAAATACATATGATAATATATCAATAAAGTAAACTAGGCTGAATAGCATAGAATGATATCTAAATGGTTTAGTTCATGGCGGCCTACTGAAAATTCAAGGGACCTAATGAAATTTTGTTGGTAGCTCGGATAAAATTGAAATTTGATAGTAGATCCATTAATAAAAAATTTAAAAATCTAAAGCAAATACACTAAATCTTTTACATTTACCTGTTTAATGCGGATAAATCGTCTGATGTGTTATGGAAAGATAACTGGGTATCTGCCACGTGAAACTGGTCGACAAAAGATTTGGATAATGCTTGTGTAATTTTATCGAAAGACTGCTGAAAGTTTCACAGTTAACCGAGGTTTGGATAAAGCTGCAATATAAAAATAAATAAATGATTACTAGTCCCTTCATAACATCTACGTATATTTCAAACTTGCAACCAATTTATGTATAGTAAAATAATTGAACATGAGCTTGAAACCGCACATAAACGAACTGGAAGTCACATAATTGTTCTAATCTTAAATACTTCTCAGCCTTTGAGAGGCGCAGGCGCAGATTATTGAACGTTCAAAAAACAATTGAAAGGCATATATGATTTTTTCGTCCTCTTTCGAAATCGTATTCTTCAGACTTTTAAGATCCTGAGAAAGAATAATCATATCTCCAAAAGTTCTAACACATTCAAATCGCATGGGTTGGAGAAAACGCTATCCACTGCGGAAGGGTTGTCAACAATCGCATATTTGTTATCTCCAATTTAATTTTCTATCATTTTATAGATTTGAGATAACAAATATACGATCATTGGCAACCCTCCCGCGGTCGGAAGCATTTACACCGACACATGCGATAGTAAACCTCAAAAAGGTGTTTAAAAGCCTTACAGAGTGGCTCATTCCTCCAACAGAGGGTTCCTGTAAGGAAAGAATCGCAAACGGTCAATTGTCAATGTAAATGAACAAGCACAAGTTACAGATAAATAAACAAACATGTCTAAGAAAGATCTAGAAGCCTCAAAGAGGATCCAAAATTATTAACAATTAATTACCTTTCAACTGAATTACTTTAAAAAAATAGGAATTTGGACCCCAGTAATGGTAGAATGTCCACAAGGTACTTTCTTCATTTATTTTCTGAGGAACTTGAGAACTGATGCTGGCTATTAAACTTTCCATGTGCTCTTACATTGACCTGACCGATTTTCTTTCGTTTTGAGCATGGCTTATTTGCCTAAACCCTAGGAGCTCATGTATGTTGTTGAGGTCCTCTGCAATTGAGTTATCGGCTCATTCTGTGACATATATTTTTTAAATTCCAGTGCAAATCATTTATCTAACACTAACATTGTCTAGATTAATTTTTTGCTGGGACTGCAAATGATAAAAATAAATCGAGGTTTAAGATACATTCCAAGCTTTTAAATGGTGGAGTCTATACTGACCTTTTCGGTTTGGAGTTTTTTAATCCTACGAATCAAATAATCAATGTCGCTTGGACCTTTGAAGGCTGTAAATATGATAATGCGCTCCCGGATCTCCTCCTCGACGTTTCGCCTTTAGTGAATTTGCCCTTAAGTTCGTGACAGTGAAGTCGCCCTTTGCCATGCCGGCACTCATGGTACATTCAAGGATTAATAATATTCAGATACGAGAGAAAGGATCGAACCTGCACAGATGCAGACCTACGAAGATACAACCCTGCAGTAGGATAAGGTAAGGCATTTAAGCAAAAGAGAAGGTGCGGGATAGTGAAGGTGAAAGGGCGGTGGGGTTAGAATCACTATATTTAAAACTCTTTAATTCAAAATTTTCATTAATAACTTTTTCAAGCATGAATCAATCGCACCTTGTGTACGCCGAAGATTTGTGGGAGGTATCAAGGGATAAATTTTGTATAGCAGTGAGAATTTTAACATTCAATTAAATGTACGTTGCAATTTGCAAGTGAATGGAAAACATAACATGTGTATTTAAAAGGTAATGGAGATGGTGTATTGTTTAATAATTTTTTTTAGAAATAATAAAATTGATTGAAATCTTGTATAGATTGGGTATGTCAACCGCATTTTATGGAGCACCTATCCCATCTGAATAGATCTCGTAATCCTAAACAGATTGTCTTTCATCTATTTTTTTTTGCAGCATAATTACTTGTGTTGGTGATTTTTAAGGAACCAAACTTGATCTTACCACTTACCTACGAATCTGTCAAAATCTGATGGTTAGTAAGGGTAAGGATTGGCCAACAAATGAGTAAGGATTATGATTCCCTTACTCCTACTCTTCGAGCTTTGTGAAACCCAAGAGGGTAATCCTTGACATGTCCATATGATACTTATTCAATTAAGAACGCATCCACATATAGATAAGTTCCTATAAACTGCAAGTAGATAACATTCATCAAAGATTTGGTTGACCTTTAAAAAAACTACTATTTATTGTAAGGAATGGAATGATACTTCAAATTGGTACATTATAATTGAAGGTGTTTTAAATTATTTTTGTTCCAAGCCCTTGGTCAAGTGCATGACTAATTCATTTATCCTTAAGATAACCTAATGAAAAGACCAGTGCTTCATCTTGGAATAATGGATTCACATCAGTGATAACCAGTAAGACCTCAACAATTTAACTTAATATTGGTGGACTATTGATATACTACTTTGCAATATTCAACTCACTGTGCCTAAAACCCAACTACTTATCAAATCCTATGTTCTTTCCTCACAAACATTGGACCTTATTTTAGCATTTAATCAATTCTTTGAATTGAAGCAGAAATAAACTCACTCATTCAATTAAAACAATTGAAGAAAAATGAAAAGATCATTAACCATTTCATTCATAATCTGAAAGAAAGTTACATATGAGAGCATATGCTTTAGAACTGACCCTTTCTTCTATTACTATTGCTACTGTAAAACTATTTTAAGATCATTACATAATAACTCATACCCTAGAATCCTTCCCGATCCGTTCATCAGTTCATATATTTACAATTTTATCCTCCATGTACTTAGTTTTCTCCACCTATACCATTTTGAGACCTAAAACTCAAACCTTTGTAACCGACCTTGAAATCCCTTTTATAGAATAAGGGAGCAACAAGCAACAGGTCGAATTACAATTACATTTCATTTGCATTTGAAAGCTAATTTCATTTGAATTTGAGACATTACCCAAATAGTTACATGTAATCATTTGCAAAACAAGGGAAAACAAAAAACAAAATTTCACATGATTCGTCGAAGAAGACCATCCAAACCACCAAAAGGTATTGTTAGTCGTTGCAATAGTCTCTAGACTCCACATCCATGTCAAGCAAAAAGATTCTCTATCATACCAGCCAAAAGGCCTCCAAGTTTTCACAAAAGACAAAGAGCAAACATATGCTGAGAAGGGCGAAAATGCCACCAAGGAAATGTTATCATAAAAAAAAAACCAAGACCAAGATGTCATCTTGCTCAATCAGCACTAGAGTAAGCACGTCCACTCTGTGTCTTTGTAGAAATCGTAGAAACCACCACTGCATCCTCATCATAGTCCATCAAATTAGCCATGGTGAGCAGGTACTGGCGGTAACCTAAATCAGTTTTAGTCTCATTGCCTGAGAGACTATCTGAGATTTCAATGGGAGAGTTATGTTGTCCCATGCAATCCTGGTGATACTTATTCCTCCTCTTTGCTTCCTTCACAGATTTCACAGACTCCTCTTTAAAGTTAGTCGATCTCCCAAAATAACTCTTCTCCTCAGATGATAAGTGCTCTTGACACCTTCCTGCATAGATTTCTTACCACGAGCACTCCTCTTACCCTTTTCCTTTGGAGTTATAAGAAGTGCAGGTGTGCCTTGTTCATTTTCAGGGATATCATCATGGGATTCAAGTAAATTGAGTCTACTAGACCTTCTAATTGGGGGGGTAGATACATTGGGTTTACTCATCTTTAGTAAAGAAACTTCACAAACTTTGCAGAACAGAGACAACCCCAACAACATGCAAACCTTATCGACTTATGTGAAATTCAAGCAAGAATTCTCATGCAAACCCTAGGTAACAAACTTACAGAGGATTGCTTTTCCAAACTAACCAACTAATAACCAATCAACCTATAAGAATGCATACATCAACTTACTTGGGAGAGAAAATCTTACTACCCCTGGAATTCCTTAACATAGTCACTCACATCATCATCATCTCGGACTTAAGCGTAATTCCTCAGCTTTCAATTGCAATTGTGCAGAAAATATGACTACCAACTCCCATTTATCGAGCAACTTGAGCATGTCGACCATTAATTCTCAAAGAAGGCCAACACGAGTGAGTAGACGATCAACCGCTGGATTTTGAATCACAATCATTGATCTCCCAGATGCCTTAAAACTTGTTTGTCATCTTCAATCATTGCAGGAAAGCAATCATTTGTGCACCTCAGGATTAGATTTGGGTAACCTTGCATGTGTCCCCTGCCATTACTGCTTGCTCAAGTGAAGCAAAACAACTATCATGTCCATATCTTGATTTTAAATATCAATCGTTGATCTCTTTTTGAGATGGCGCATTGGACGACTTAGATCGAGTCAACCAATTTTGAATTTATGTTGCCAGCATTCACCAATCCATCAGCCAATGAAATTATTCCAGTCAGATGCCAACTCATTGGTTCTATGGGCTTTGTCATCCTTCTTTCTAAGCAAGGAAAAAATCCACGTGTCATTCGCCCGCTAACCCTACTACTTTTTATAAAGCATTTATTTTAATCTTGTGGGGTCAGCAGGGAAGGACTGAGATCTAACCTCAAATTTGCATCAGGGTTGTTGATTTACAACCTTAAAGCATCGGGTATGATAGTGGAGACTGGGCCCCACACCCGCAACGGAACCAGTGTCAGCAGCCCACTAACCCCGCTACTTTTTGGAAACTATTGTTTTAATCCCATGGGGCTAGTGGGGAGCGGCTAGGATTGAATCCTAAGATCAAACAGTCAGAAAATCTGCACGTGCAACAAAGTTAGTTTTAAAAAGGGGACCCGACTAGGTCAACGGGACTTAGACCCTCAGGAAGAAAGACTTAACACTTAAGTCATTTACTATGAAATATTTTGTCAACTTAGGAAATATTAAAATGATGGAAATGTAGTCAGTGACTAACAGACCTAGACCAAAGGGTTGGTAATAACAATGATTCAGATGGCTCAAGTGATAACTTAAGTGACCGGTAACCAGGTATAACAAGTCAATGAAGAAATAGAAGGCCGAAGGTTTAAGACCATAAAATTTGAAAGAAGGGCTTTTGAACTAAAACCCTAAACCCTACCCTTGGGTACAAAGGCAATAAATCATGATAAGGAAAGAATCGACTTAAAATTATTAGAATTTTAGAAGCTCTACCAATGGATCATGCTTGGGGACGCATACCCCTAGTGGGTATGGTGAGAATTCAGATCTCATGGTGAAGCAAACCAACATAGAGAAACAAAAAAAACCAAGAGCTTGCCTGGACAAGGCAAGTAGACGCAACTAGAAGCAAACACACCACACCTATATACAATATTTGCATACCTTACAATATGTCTTCTTTTTCAAAGTTTCTAGAAGCCTCTTCTGGTGTACAAACCCTTAAGCCTACCTCGTGCAATTCCATAGGCTTCAATCCTCAAATTGGTGGCCCCAAGCCCCTAAAACCTAAAGCGCACTCTTACCTCGGTCAAAGACTTTATTCTTTATTTTCTGTAGTGGATTAACAGTTCTACTAAGAATTTCCCAACAGTAAACTCCATTGTGATTAACACAGTCAACCATACATGCCATGTTTCCAAAACTGCCCTCATCATCATAAAATGTGCATGACTGAAAGATACAATCAAACAACATTTGGAACCCATACATTTTGTAATGTACATATAACCAATCTGCTCATTAGTCTGCTCCAATACAAGCTTATCTGATTGAATTGAAAAAGTGAAACATTCATAGTCCACTTGATCATTGACATCATATCAAATTTGCACATCAAACTGAAAATGTTCATAAACACCTTGTTGTGCACTATGCAAACAATCCCTAGGTGCATCAAAAAGAAAAGATGCATATTCAAGAGCCTCCTTGAATTGGGCATCATGACATGGGCACATATCTAGGCATTTTGATTCAGCTACATCAAAACACTCCTTGGTGTCATGGAAATGGAGATCATATGAATCATCAAAATCCCAAAACTGAGTAAATGCACTCATCTCAGGTTTAGTAACATATTTTGATTCATTTTTCAAATCATCAGTCAACTCAATGCAAAATACTTCAAAAGTAGGCTCAAACAATTTAGAACCAATAGGGTCAACAAAAAGACACGCATGTGCATTGGTAACTTCATGTGCACTATCATTTGATAGGTGTGCTGACCCAAATGTGAAAGACTCACTGTAATCTAAAAAATTTCATCAACAATTGAGCAATAATCTTCATTCTCTTTCACATAAATGCTTTTCTCATTGGATGAAAATAGGTCCATATTCATACTGTAAAGACCAGGAACATCAACAAAGAAACAATTGTACTCAATTTCACATTCACTAACATAAGATCCACAATTATTTTGGTCTTTTGGTTGCTCTACACATGGATCAAGAAGTTTTGCAATATCAACACAATCTAAAATTTTATTGTCATATAAATCAACATTCTTTTCAATATTATCAATGGATAATAATGTTGATTCAAGACCCATATGCTTATCACAATGTACAAATTGATCATTCAAAATTAAACCCCTTCTTTCATCAATGTGCACATCATCATCCTCTTCATATATCACAGATATTTCTATCTCTGCTTCATATAAACAATCGTGAACAACAGGTACATAAACACATTCATTAGCATCTTTATCAGTTCTAACATTTTCCTCAGGATCAAAATACTGAAAACATACATTCTTATCTTCAAATTCTTTATCCTTCATAGAGTTAACATGCCCCATTAATGGCAAACCCGAATTACATTCCAAGTATGCATCAAAAGGGATTTGTTCATTCATGTGTGGACAAGTGACTTCATGAGCATTTGTATCATTGCATCCTTCATGTGAAGAAAATACCTCTAAGTCATCCTCATAAGAGCATTCATAATCCTCAGAAGAGCAATCAAAAACTTCACTCTCATCATGATCCTCATCACAAGACAATTCATCACTACATATACTATGCTTAAAATTTTCAAGATGAAAGCTTAAAGTTTCATTTTCAAGATCATGATCACTGATTTGCAATGAGATATCAACAATACTTGCATTATTTTCATTGATCAAAACATGACATGGGATGATATCTTGTATCTCTTTTACTTCTTCATCACTGTTGTATTGATCTACAGATATGTTGTTTGTGAACTAATTACAATCATTACCTTCATCCATACAACAAGATGTATGTTCATTTTCTGATATTCTCTTTTCACTTGTTTGCATTATTTTCTGATTTTTCTCATTAGGATAGTTGTTATCTTCATTTTGAGACATCACATTTTGTGCACGATCACACTTGGATGCTTCTATAATCTTTATCCAATCAAGTACTTGGTCAAAACTATGAGGCTTCAACTCTCTTGGCAAGGTACTCAACCCAGACTCATAGATTTCACAAAATAAATCAATACATGTTGAATCCTTAGGTTTGAAATTCTTGGGGACCTCCAACAAGGCATCTAAAAACCCTAAGAACAAATCATAGGGTGATTCTCCCTTGTGCCTCTTCATATTAGACAGTTCTTGAACAAAAGACATTTGATTAGCGTTACTCAAACTTTTTTGATGTTCAACTTGGAGCTCACTATGATTTGCATGTTATGATGATGGAGAAATCATAACAACAAAAGCATTGCCATCTTGACAAACATCTCTATTGTCTAATCCATGAATTCTATTTGCATGAGGTGTACTAGGATAACCAACACTCGCAGCCATATATCCTTTCATCATTGAATATTTCAGATTGTTCTCAATATCCATGGCAATTTGATATGCCTGATGTAATGTTGTGGGTTCTTTATCTCTTAATAGAAAGCTCATTTCATCATCAAATGCACCCAAGTACATAATCAAACCTACTACATCATTTGGTCTTAGAATTTTTGGAATATCCCTTATTGCCTTTGAAAATATGAGATTGAAAGATGGGACTAGCTCATCCTCTTCTTTCTCAATGCTCATAAATCTTTGTCTCACTAGAATTGGATCAATTCTTTCACCAAATTGTTCCATGAATGTTGCTTTGAATTCCTCATAGGAATAAATAGAGGATGTTGGTAAATAAGAGAACCAATCCCTTGCATCTCCAATTAGAGACTAAACAAATAGCCTCATGATCACATCCTTATGATCTACCTCATAGTCATCTATCACATCAACAAACTCTTGCAAATGCCTACTTGCTAATTCAGACTTCTCACCTTTGAACTTTGGCAAGTGTTCCTTGATTTTGGATGGTATAACATTTGGAAACCCCAAAATACCACTAAAGTTTATGGCTCTATATCTTTCAGTATTGAAAGTTCTTTGATGACATGAAAGGGGTTGCACACTATGCATTCTTACATTCAGGTCCACACAGGGATGCATAGGTTGATGATACATTTTCTTACACCTTTACAAGCCTTGTCATATCAACCTTGTAGTTGCGCAGGACAACTCAAACTCCCTTTGCAACATGATCTTAAGCCTTTTCGATGCAAATTTTCCATCTCTACTTACTTAAGATCCACTAATGGGCAAAGTTTAAAGATAAACACACTTCTTTGTCATAATACAAAAACTTCAAATTACACCTTAGAATTATGTAAAATTACTACTATTATTTCCTTTCTTAGTGCTATTTCACCTAATAGGGAACCATTTATCATTTTAAGTCTTGGAGACTTCTCATAAACTGCTTTCAAACATAATAATACTTTCTCTAGATTTACAAGAATACCTGGAAACTTGTAGCAGTTGCTAACCTTTCTTCCTGATTGGAAAATTTTGTAGATTTGAAAATTTTCTTCATATCTTCATCAGGTTCTTTAGACAGAGTTGCCACCCCTCTTCATAGAGGACCAAACTTCAAGCAGTATGAACCTCTTTCAAAGATAAATCTCATTTTGGGTTTTCTCCAATAGCAGAGTCATACATAAATTCTTTGAACTTTGTTGCAACAAAACGTCTTCCAGGTCCAAGAACTTCTCAACATCTAAACCAGATAGTCAAATTCACCAAATGCTTGACTATGTAATATGACAATCTGCAAGTGGAGACTCAAAGTTTTCCCCAACAAAGTCACCAATCTATTAGTGATTTTTAAGGAACCAAACTTGATCTTACCACTTACCTACAAATCTTCCAAAATTTGATGGTTAGTAAGGGTAAGGATTGGCCAACAAATGAGTAAGGATTTTGAGGCCCTTACTCCTACTCTTTGGGCTCTATGAAACCCAGGAGGGTAATCCTTGACATGTCCATATGATATTTATTCAATCAAGAACATATCCACATACAAATAAGTTCCTATAAACTACAAGTAGATAACATTCATCAAAGATTTGGATGAACTCTAAAAAAATTACTATCTATTGCAAGGAATGGAATGATACTTCAAATTGGTACATTATAATTGAAGGTGTTTTAAATAATTTTCATTCCAAGCCCTTGGTTAGGTGCATGAATAACTCATTTATCCTTAGGATAACCTAATAAAAAGACCAATGCTTCATCTTGGGATAATGGAGTCACATCA
>VDFB02086081.1:111068430-111099704 GCA_007258455.2 Sequoia sempervirens
GGCAAATATAACTGAAAAAAAAGAAGTAAATGGATGCATTAGAATGAATTACCTGAAATTGTCATCTAGTCGAAGACTATGAATAGGTCAGCTGTAATAGTAGGATAGTTATTCCATTATTTTTTGTTGGCTACAATAGGAGGATACCTCATGTAATGTATATAGAAAAACTATTGTCTTCCACAAATATGGAACATGTAAATATTGATGAAAAATAAATAATGGTGGATTCTCTGAAAATGATTTGTTTAACTCTAAATTGAGCATCTTGTAAAAGCTACCAGGTGAAAGACATTGTAGGAAAGCATAGTTTCAGAGAACAAATATGAGACCTTGTAGACATAGCTTTTTTGCAAAACTGTACATTTTAAACACAAGCAATGCTTACAAATATGCAGATTTGGATTTGTTCCTAGAAAATAAATGAGAAAAGTGAGGAAGAGATTGGAAAGTTGAAGTTGTAAGACAAAGGAATAAGGAATTAAAGAACAAATGTGGATGCATCTACAATATATTTTAGCATTTCAAGTGAGGCAAGTAGATAGTGACTTCAACCACTCTTCTTCATTGATCCTATGAGCAACATATGGGCTTTGTTGCTTGAGTGTGTATCTTTGGAATGTGAATGTTGGGTGGATGTGAATACCTTCAAGCTAATAGACTCTTGAAATAGCTGTGAATGTCAACCCTTGACGGTCAATGTTGTTGATGTCAATTGTGGATCTTTCAAGTGTAAGACATTGTGATTTGTGTATGGTTAAGACCCATGCCATTTTAAGTGGGATTTGGTGCCAACCACCACGTGTAATATCCGAACTAGTTTTAATTCGAAAATAAATAAATATTGACATCATGAATATCAATTTAAATGACACAAATTCCATAGCTAATTCCATTTAGCAATTTCATGTCATAAATCAATTAACTCTTAAATAAATAATTATATTCACTTCCATATGTCAATAGTTACATGCATGTTTGACTAGGCATTCAACGCCTCCAAGTTAATTCAGATTACATAGTTTTCTTACAATTTATCATTTGTTCCTTTACATCAATGATAAATTGCAAAATAGAATTTTGATATGATTCGTTCAAGTCAGCTCGCCTCCACTGGTGGACGAGAAAGTGATTGGGGCACTTTTCCACCCAACCACAAAGCAATGCTTCCCCGAAATTCTTTAGTCAATCGAAGAATACCCGACCCTGCACAAAACACTTAGCAAAAGATATAGTTTGCAAGGTGGAATCTGTGTGTGCCTAACTACATGCATTTATATATGTTTTATTAGAATATGCAAGTTCCATGTTAGTTAAATTCAATATAGCAGAGAGAGGGTAAATAAAACAGTATGTTTTGTATATATATATATGATTACAAAGCATGGCCAAGCTCATGTCATATGAAATACATCTCTGGTTAGATTTGGAAAAGCAAATCTACTCTCTCTAGCACTCATTCCATAAAATAAAGCTTATCATATCAAAGGGGTATCACTCCATTTAGACCATCCATTAGAGGCATTTTATCATTCTATAGTCTACCAAGAATTCTTGTATCATTCCCAAATAAAAAATCAAACAATACTCATTCACACTTGGTATATCTATTCATTTGATATCATATGTAGTTGTAACTCAATATTGTTCCATAGTTTGATTCCATTTACATAACATTTATACTTGCTCAATAAGTAAAGTAAATCAAGATGAATCATAAGGTATACTGCATGTATGTGAGCATGTATAAAGGAATCTTTATGCATGATCACATATATGCCAGGGAATGAATACTTTATGAATATGTGTATACATTCTAAAATTTAAATGAAAAATATCTTTTACACAAGTATACTTTCATATTCAAAGAAGAAATACAATATCAATGCATTTAGATGTTTTATTCCAATAATGGTATAATCTAATTTCCCATTTTGATGATTAATTAAAATAAAAGTATCATCTATTTTCCAATCTCAGATGCATAGAAGCCATCAATTTCTTTCACAATCATGGATTCATATAAAAGAAGGTCAATGAATTTAAACAAAAAAATGTCACCCATTAATGGAATACCATAGTTCTTTTACTCAATCTGTTACAACTAAAAATTCATACTTATTTTCATGTTCAAAATAATCATAGAAATCAAAATATAAGACCTGTCCATTTATCCAACTCTTCTAGAGGATACAATATGCATGTTATCAACTCTTGATAACATGATATCGTACGCCTTTGGGTTGTTAACTTTGGCCGATATCATTCAAGCCATGGGTTTTACCCATTTCAGCATTATCACTCCCAAAATTTCATGAATAAGAAAACATACATAGTCGGTACTTGTGACTAGATTAAATAGAGGATGGAACTGTTATCTATAAGAGGTAAAGCTCATTCACATATATATGTATATATAAGTCCTTATATATATGTGTGTATATATATGTATATATATGTTCATATACTTGACCATGTAAGTCAATAATGGTTACCAGGGCTACAGCCTAAGTAGGCCATCGTGGTTTCATCAAGATTTTTCCATTGAGCATTCAATGGTTGATCTTGTCACCACATACAGTGGAAAGTGAAACTCATTTTTAAGAGCGACTGTTGCTTCGCTCAACCTCTATGTTATGAGGATTTATTCACTCCCCTAATATGGAACTAGGTGGTAGATAAAAATACAGTGAAAATCCATTAAATAAAATGAGACCAAGATTAGCCTTTCGGCTTGTCACCTATGGCGATACACATACAAGTTGTTCACAGTGATATACATCAAGGTCGGTCAATAGTCCGAGACCCATATTGGATAACTCTATGCACACAAAAATGTTGTACCGTGGGTGAGAAATCCAACCTCAAACATTGGGTTGATCATTCATTTATAAAATAATACAAAGCTTCAAAAGCTTAGCCCTCATGGGCTTCCCATGAGAGCGACATAGTCGATCTCTCATACAACAAAAAACCCCAAAACATACATGCACACTAAATGCATTTTAGGTGTAAAAAGAATTGGAGATCAAATGATAGCATATGGAAAAACAAAAATTTGAATTACCTCCAATGATTTTGGCTCGAGGATTTTTCCTTCACTAATTTTCTCTACTTTTTCCCTTCTAATTGGTCGAGTTTTCTCCTCTCTTTTTTTTTCCCTTCTTTCTGGCTTTTTCTTCCCCATTCTCCAAATCGAATCATCCCTGCTATTTTGGGTACGATATGGAAATTAAATTTTTATAGTCTTCTTTGCATTAGTTGGTCACCCACTCCTCTACATGAGGGAGTTGAACTCCTTGAATTTGGTGGGAGTTACATGTATATTTGAATTTCTCATGATTTTCAAATATCATTTACACTTTCTTTGTATGTGTATTTATATGTATATGTATATGTATATGTCTATATATATATATCGCACACACACATATATATACATATATATTTATACCAATATTTTCATGCATTATCCTGAGATTACATACATATACAAAATCTCTTATGTAATCCAATCACATTTCAAATTTATTCAAAAGAGTGAACATAGGATATTATTTTTTTTTACAAGATAAATTGGATTTCCTATTCAATTTTTTTTGTTGAATATAAATTTTGAAATAGACAAAATGAGATAAGAATGCACAACTTGTTCTTTCCATTAGTTATAATTTTCACACCAAGTATGAATGAAATTTCCTCAACTTTTCAAACATATGCAAATGTCACCTTCTATTGTGGTGTGTGATATTTCAGATTCCATCCTTGCTTACCGTGGTCATTTGGCTAAGCGTGCCTACCTCAATCAAGTTCTTGTCTTTCAACCTATTTCCTGCACACATATTCTTACACTTGTCCACTTATCACTAACCTTCAACTGATAATCTCATGGAATAATTTCTTAAATCAGAAAATTACATATTATTCATTTTCAATTTCATCAAATGTGTATTCTATCAAATAAAATGCTAAATTCTACTTTTCCAATTATTTCAATTTCCTCAAATTTTAAAATGCAAAAATGAAATCGAGATATGACATCCTTCCCCACTTAAAGGAGACATTGTCCTAATGTTTGACCAAACAAATTGGATTGCATATGTTTATCATTTCACCTTGTTTTCAAATCAACAACATAACATACAAATTCTAAAATATCAAGCATTAATATATAGATAATCACAACTCATATTGTTTTCAAGCCAAAACATCATAGCTTAACAATCCAAATTTAGGCATCAATACCAAAAATGATCATCAATAGCCTATCTAGGAAAAAAAAATGAGGGAAGGAGTGTTCTATCTATTCCGCATCCTCCCATGTAGCATTTTCCTCATGATACTGGTCCCATTGGACCTTATACTAAATAATGTCCCTGTTTCACAACTTGATGTTGTGTCTATCCAAAATTCTATTGGGCTCCACTAGCACCACTCCTAGATCCTCCATTTGTAAAGAATTCCAATCAAGTATATGAGACGCATTTGGGTGGTATGGTTTTAATAAAAAAACATGAAACACATTTTGAAGTCAAGCTAGAGCAGGGGATAGAGAAATTTTGTATGCAACCAAGTTGATCACTTCCAGTACATCAAATGTACCCACATATCTCGGGGCCATTTTGGATGACTTCCTAAAGATAATAGAGCTGTTATGTGGATTGAATCTCAAAAATACCTTATCTCTGACTGCAAAGTGTCTAAAGGTTCTATTTCTGACAGCATAGCTCTTTTTCCTATCTGCTACTTCCTTCAATTTTCTCTTGATAAGCCTCATCTACTCTTCCATTTCCTTTAGCATCTTAGGACCCACTATGATTCTATCTTCCAATTTCTCCCAACTAATGGGAGTATGAAACTTCCACCCCTATAGAGCCTCGAAAGGTGTCATTCCTAGAGATGCATGATGGGAGTTATTATAATCAAATTCTACTAGTGGTAGGTATTATTCCCATTTATACTGCTGATCCATATAGTACATCTGAAAGAAATCTTCTACAACCTGATTTACTCTCTCAGTTTGACCACCGGTCTAAGGGTGATAGGTTAAATTGAAGTTTAGCTTAGTTCCCAATGTTGCATTCAAGGTTGTCCAAAACCTAGATGTCATTCATGTATCTCAGTTAGATATAATGGTTTATGGAACTTTGTGTAAATGGAAGATCTCCTAGACAAATTACTTGACCAAGGTCAACAATCCATCTGTAAGGTTCCCTGGGATAAAATATGCCACCTTAGTCAACTTGTTGACTACTACCATAATGACATCATTCACGTTCCTACTTAGAGGTAACCCTTATACAAAGTCTATACTAATCACTTGCCATTTGTACTTAGGTATATCATGGGGATAAAGAAGCCCTATTGGATGCATGTGCTCAGCCTCGATAAAACTCCATGCATCTGGCTATGTATTCTACTACATCCTTCCTGAGTTTTATACAAAAGTACAAAACCTTCAGTTCTGTGATCATCTTTGTAACTTTGGGGTGTCCTAAATATGGTGCATTGTGGACCTCATCTAGGACCATCTTCCTAAGCTCTCCAAAATCTAGGATATACATCCATCTCTAATATCTTAGGATACCGCTTGGTTCAAGCTCATACCCATCGAATTGATGATTTGACTAATTCTCTTCGAGGGCCTTTTTCACCTTCTCCTAATGCTCATCACCTTGCAAGTGTTGCATCACCTGTTGTTTTAGATTGAATCTCACATAGGTCATAGCCGCCAAATTTCTTCATCTACTAAGAGCATTTACCACTCGATTTTCTTTTCCTTTTATGTACTCAATTCTAAAGTCATACTCGCTAAGGAATTCTAGCCATCTCCTTTGTTGTGCATTAAGGTTAGGATGAGTAAAAATCTATCTCAATCCTAGGTGATTTGTTTTGAGCTCAAATGGATTTCCCAAAAGATAATATCTCCACATTTGCAAGGTGTGCATTATAGCTACTAATTCCAAGTCATGTGGTGTGTAGTTTACTTTATGATGTTTCAGCCTCCTAGACTCGTATGCCACCACTTGCCCTTCTTGCATTAACACTGATCCTACTCCGTCTCCTAAGGCATCTGTGATCACCAAAAATTGACCATTAGGATCTCGAATAACGAGTATTGGAGCTGCAGTGAGCTTTTCCTTAAGGAGCTGGAAGGCCTAATAACACTTCTTAGTCCACTCAAACCTCTTTCCTTTCTTTTAAAGAGGTGTTATTAGGGTTGCTATTTTAGAAAACCCTTGCACAAATTTCCTATAATATCTTGCAAAACCCATAAAACTTCGCAGTTTTGACACATTCTGAGGTGTTGGCCATTCCACTACTGTCTTTAGCTTTTCAGGATTCATAGACACTCCTACTGAAATGATGTGGCCTAGGTAATGTACCCTGTCCTAGTAGAATGAGAACTTGGATAACTTTCCAAAAAGTTTCTTTTCCCTTAGTTATTGCAGGACTATCCTCAAGTGTCAATTGTGCTCCTCAATGGTCTTGGAACAAACCAAAATGTCATCAATGAAAATCAAGACAACATTGTCCAAACAATCTTGGAATACATTGTTCATAAGGTTCATGAAAGTTGCAGGTGCATTGGTCAACCCAAAGGGTACCACGGTGAACTTGTAATGCCCATACCGAGTTTGAAAAGTTGTCTTTGGAATATCCTCCTCCTTTATTCTCAACTGGTGGTAGCCATACTTGAGATCTATTTTGGAGAATATTGTTGCTCCCTTCATTTGATCAAATAATTCATCAATCCTTGAAAGAGGGTAGCGATTCTTGATGGTCGCCTTGTTCAACATCTGATAATCTATGCACATATGCAAGGTTCCATCCTTCTTTTTCACAAAGATGACTAGTGCTCTCGAAGGTGAAACACTAGGTCTAATAAGACCTTTACGTAACAACTCTTGTAACTGGGCTTTCAATTCATAGAGCTCCATGGTGGTCATCCTGTATGAGGCCTTAGGCTGTGGTTTGGCTCCAGGTAGTAAGTCAATGGAGAAGTCGAATTCTCACTTCAAAGGCATCTTGGTGAGATCTTCGAGAAAAACATCATAGAATTCCCTAAGGATTGGATAATCATCAAGGTATAGTTTCTCTTTTTTAGGTTCACTAACATGCACAACATATATGACACAACCCTTTCACTGAGCTCCCTTAAGCTACATAGTTGAGATATGTCTAAGTTTTAGGGGTTGTTGTACCCCATGTACCTCATCTGGGTTTCCATAGTCATCTATACATCTCACCACCTTATCCTCACAATTCACCATAGCCTTAGCTCAGTCAACTAGTTGATTCCTAATATTACATCATAGGATCCTAATGGTGCAACATAAAGGTTGACTTGGGTCATGAAGGTGGGAAGCTCCAACTCGATGCAAAAGAGACATGAGTCTACTACCCACTCTGCTCGATTCCCATATTGAACAGACCATGAATTATTCATATAACCAGGTCAAATGGGTAGCTTTGAAATCATTCTAGGGTCTATGAAACGTTTAATAGCTCCAGTATCTATCAAAATGGAAATGGTTAGGCCATAGAGCTTACCCATCAACTGTATGGGAGAAGCCTGGTACTCCACTTGCATGTTGTCCACTATTTCATGGATCTTGTGTTGCGGGGTCTGCTATTGGTTTCCTTCCTTCCATGGCCTTGACTTCTGAGGGTAGTTAGAGGCATATTGATCTCCCCCACAAGTGTAACATCTGTCATGCAGTCCTCTTCATGTTCCAGAATTATCTTCTTTTATGTGTCCCTGGGTACTATTGTAGGCAGCATTACCCTTGTTAGCCATTTTATTCCTTCCACCTTGGTTGCCTTCTTCCTTTTCTGAAGGGTCACCTTCCCTTTTTAGGCTTTTGATCTGATAGGACTTGCTTCCTTTATGTCCGTCACCCTTCCAAAATATTTTGTTTTTGAATCTGGGCTTGGAGTTTGATCCTTTTTGAAGATTAGACAACTTCTGCAACTTCTTCTCTTGCTTTATATCCTTTTCAAAAGCTTCTTCCATAGTAGGAGGATTGTGGAGATCCACTTCAGCTCAAATGTGGGGTCTCAATCCCATTATAAACTTTTAGATCCGAAAATGCTCATCGACTTGATATTAGAGCACATACTTAAGCAAGTTGGTAATCTTCTCCCTATACCACACTACTGTCAAGCATCCTTGGGATAGATTCTAAAATTTAGTCATTTTCTTGTCAAAGAAAAGTTGTGGTAGCCACCTCTTTCTAAAAGATTCAAGGAAAAATTCCCAAGTAATCCCTTCTAGATGGAGTCTTCCTTCAACTTTCTCGTTATCCCACCAAGTAGCTGCTTCCCTAGATAATTGGTACATAGCCCAAGCAACCTTGGTATGATCTAACAGATCATGAAGACCAAAGTATTTTCCATCTCTATGATCCAACCCCATCTCCGATAGCCTTTCCATCAAACTTCAATGGTGCTACCTTCTTAATATCCTTTCCTAGTTCTTCCTCAATTTGATGTTGATTACGATCTCCTTCTCCTTGGTCAGGTATCTCATTCCTAAGATTTTGATCTTCCCACAATCCTCATACATCTTGTTCCAAATGGTCCATTCAGGATTCTTGTCAGTTCAAAAGTTTCAAAATTTGATCCAACCTCTTAATTGGCCCATTGTCCTATCCGCTACCACCCGCATCTTGTCTGGTGGTCACCATAGTGACTCACACTCAACCTGCATCACAATCATGTTTAGCATTCAAGAACAAGATTTTATGCTTAAGCTATTGCATATAATGGATATAACAAGCAAGCTAAGAAGGAAGAGAAAAGAAAAGATACACGTTATCACACAAGACAAACTTCCAAGCTTCATGTGTTGCTTAAAAAAAAAATTCTCTTTTATTTATATTAAGTTTGATTTACATTAATCCTTGTTTACAAAGTTTTTTTGCTTAAGCAGTCCCCTCATCATTGGATGGATGAAATTCCTCGTGATCCTCATCCGAGTCTAAATTTTCCCTCTTGGGTGAGGCATGACATGAACACAGGCACTCTTTCTCCTCCTTAGTCATTAGTGGCGCATTAGGCCCACATCACACTGGTCAATCTCTAAAAGTTGAGGGTTTCTTAATCTTAGGAGTTCATTTAGGCTTCGCTATCTTTTTGCCTCTCTCCAACTTGAGATGGGTGAGGGTGTCTAAAGTTTCTTCATCAAGAATCTAGGGTTGGTCTTCGGGTTTGGGACTCTCCTCAATAACAATTTTCTTTTTTGTAGCCCTATTGGTTTTCCCTTTCTTTTTTCCCGACTTAGACCTTCCCATTTTCTACAACCAATTCAAATTGGTCATTTTCTAGGCAACTTAAATCTATTTATGGGCCCACTATTCCCTAGTTCAACCTTCATGGGCTCATAGGCCTAGAGCTGAACCTTCGGCTCTGATACCAAATGTAGTAGCCCAACTAGATTTAATTCGAAAACAAATAAATATTGACATCACGAATATCAATTTAAATGACATAAATTCTATAGCTAATTCCATTTAGCAATTTCACATGTCATAAATGAATTAACTCTTAAATAAATAATTATATTCACTTCCATATGTCAATAGTTACATACATGTTTGACTAGGCATTCAATGCCTCCAATTCAATTCAGATTACATAGTTTTCTTACAATTCATCATTTGTTCTTTTACATCAATGATACATTATAGAATATAATTTTGATATGATTCCTTCAAGTTAGCCCGCCTCCATTGGTGGACGAGAACATGATTAGGGTTCTTTTCCACCCAACCACTAAGCAATGCTTCCCCAAAATTCTTTAGTTAATCAAAGAATACCCAACCCTGCACATAACACTTAGTAAGAGATACAATTTGAAAGGTAGAATTTGTGTGTGCCTAACTACATGCATTTATATCTATTTTGTTAGAATATGCAAGTTCCATGTTAGGTAGATTCAATATAGCAAATAGAGGGTAAATAACATAACATGTTTCGTATACATATATATATAAATGACTGCAAAGCTTGGCCAAGCTCATGCCTTATAAAATATAGCTTTGGTTAGGTTTGGAAAAACAAATCTACTCTTTCTGGCACCCATTTTGGAAAATAAGGCTTATCATATCAAAGGGGTATCCCTCCCTTTAGACCATCCATTAGAAACATTCTATCTTTCTACAGTCTACCAAGAATTCTTGTATCATTCCCAAATAAAAAATCAAACAATACTCAATCACACTTGGTATATCTATTCATCTAATATCATATGTAGTTGCAACTCAATGTTGTTCTAGATTTACAATTTGATTCCATTTGCACAACATTTATACTTGCTCAATAAGTAAAGTAAATCAAGATGAATCAAAAGGTATACTGCATGTATGTGAGCATGTATAAAGGAATCTTTATACATGATCACATATATGCCTGAAGATGAATACTTTATGAATATGTGTATATATTCTAAAATTTGAATGAAAAATCTCTTTTACACAAGTATACTTTCATATTCAAAGAAGAAATACAATATCAATGCATTTAGATGTTTTATTCCAATAACTGTATCATCTAATTTCCCATTTTGATGATTAATTGAAATAACCATATTGTCTATTTTCCAGTCTTAGATGCATAGAAGCCATCAATTTTTTTCACAGTCATGGATTCATATAAAAGCAGGTCAATGAATTTAAACAAAAAATGTCACCCATTAATGGAATACCAAAGTTCTTTTTCTCGATATGTTACAACTGAAAATTCATACTTATTTTCATGTTCAAAATAATCACAAAAATCAAAATATAAGCCCTATCCACTTATCCAACTCTTCTAGAGGATATGATACGCATGTTATCAACTCTTGATAACATGATATTGTATGCCTCTGGGTTGTTAAATTTGGTCAATATCATTCAAGCCATGGGTTTTACCCATTTTAATATTATCACTCCCAAAATTTCATGAATAAAACAACATACACAGTTGGTACTTGTGACCAGATTAAACAGAGAATGGAACTGTTATCTCTAAGAGGCAAAGCTCATTCACATATATACGTATATATGTTCATATACTCAACCATGCAAATCAATAATGGTTACTAGGGCCGTGACCTAAGTTCATCAAGAGTTTTCCATCAAGCATTCAATGGTTGATGTCATCACCATGTATAATGGAAAGTGAGACTCATTTTTAAGAGTGATTATTTCTTCACTCGACCTCTATGTTATGAGGCTTTCTTCATCACCCTAATCTGGCATTAGGTGGTAGATAAAAATATAGTGATAATCCATTAAATAAAATGAGACCAAGATTATCCTTTCAGCTTGTCATCGATGGCGATACACATACAAGTTGTTCACAGTGATATACATCAGGGTCGATCGATAGGTTGAGGCCTATATTAGATAACTCTATGTGTGCAAAAATGTCGCATTGTGGGTGAGAAATCTGACCCCAAACACTGGGTCAATCATCCATTTATAAAATAATAAAGAGATTCAAAAGCTCAGCCCTCATGGGCTTCCCATGAGAGCGATATAGTTGATCTCTTATATAGTAAAAAAACCCCAAAACATAAATGCACATTAAACACATTTTAGGTGTAAAAAGAATTGGAGATCAAATGATAACAAATGGAAAAACAAAAATTCGAATTACCTCCAATGATTTTGGATTGAGGATTTTTCCTTCACCAATTTGCTCTACTTTTTCCCTTCTAACTAGTCGAGTTTTCTTCTCTCTCCTTCTTTTTCCCTTCTTTCTAGCTTTTTCTTCCCCATTCCCCAAATCAAATCGTCCCTGCTATTTTGGGTATGATATAGAGATTAAATTTATCCAGTCCTCATTGCGTTAGTTGGTTGCCCACTCCTCTACACGAGAGAGTCAACCTCCTTGAATTTGGTGGCAGTTACATGCATATTTGAATTTCCCAATATTTTCAAATATCATTTACATTTTCTTTGTATGTGTGTGTGTACATATATATATCACACACACACAACACACACACATATATAAATATACATACATATTTATACCAATATTTTCACACATTATCCTGAGATTACATACATATACAAAATCTCTTATGTACTCCAATCGCATTTCAAATTTATTCAAAAGAGTGAACATAAGATATCATTTTTTTTTACAAGATAAATTGGATTTCCTATTCAATTTTTTTTGTTGAATATAAATTTCAAAATAGACAAAATGAGATAAGAATGCACAACTTGTTCTTTCCATTAGTTCTAATTTTCATGCCAAGTATGAATGTAATTTTGTCAAATTTTCAAACATATGCAGATGTTACATTCTATTGTGGTGTGTGATATTCCAGATCACATCCTTGCTTACCACGGTCATCCAGCTAAGTGTGTCTGCCTCAATCAAGTTCTTGTCCTTCAACCTATTTCCAGCACACATATTCTTACACTTGTCCACTTATTAGTAACCTTCAACTAATAATCTCATGGAATAATTTCTTAAATTAGAAAATTACATATTATTTATTTTCAATTTCATCATTGCATTTTATCAAATAAAATGCTAAATTATACTTTTCCAATTATTTCAATTTCCTCAAATTTTAAAATGCAGAAATGAATTTGAGATATGACACCACAACTCAATGGGGTTATAGGGAAATTTTTTGGATTATTTGGATCCAATACAGGGACTATGTAATGCTTGAATTGAACAACAACAAACAAGGGAAGTTGGAGTGGTCTTTCACCCTTCTTGTACACAAAGTATTTGACATGTCCAAGAGCACCATTGACAATCCCAGATTTCAATCCAAAGATTGGTGGTCAACACATAGGAGGATCTTAGATTGGAGTTGTTCTTTGTCTGGATTTAATCTTGTTGAGTTCCTTAGTTGCTCTATAGTGGACAAGGCAATGGGATTTGCTAAAGATAACAACATGCATTTATTATGGATTGAGACCATTTCATTGGTTGCAAAAAGATGTATGGAAGAGATGAAAGCAGATTGTTTTGTAGATGTTAGTGTGGAGGTTGACCATGACATTAGTATTTTCTAATCTGATATCATAGGTTCAACCTTCCTTAAGTTGCATAAGAGTTTATGAAAAAGAACTTGAGTAGGCTCCTCATCACTTTGACAAAATATTTTATTCAATGTAATAACTGTCCAGAAGTTGTGCCACAATGTCCCTCCATAGAAAGTAGAAGCATACATAGGAATGTCTTTGACTATTTTCATTGATTGTTACAGGTTTTTTTCTTTACATTTTGACATAGAAACTAGCATTTTTTTATTTTAAAATAAAAATAAAAATATCTTCTCCAAATATTAAATGTTGTAGTCACTCTTGGAAATCCATCAGGATGAAGATTATAAATTAAGAGGTATACATGTTTTGGGATAAGTTGAATATGGATGACTAAGTACAAGAAATCTAATATTCCTTACTAATGGATGTAGCCAGATATTTTAGAAAATAAGTGTTTTATTTATTAAAGTAAAAATCCTAAGTGGTTTCTTCCCATATAAAGCTCATATAATTTTCATTGATTGTAGTAGTTTTTTTTCTTTCCCTTTTGGCATAGAAACTGGGATTTTTTATTTTAAAATAAAAATAAAATTATCTTCTCCAAATAGTAAATGTTGTAGCCACTCTTGGCAATCCATCGAGATGAAGATTATAAATTAAAGTTCCTTATACAATTAGCTTTGTAAAAGCACATGAGGTAAAATAGTTTTTTGTAAGATATTTATGTAGCTGTAGACTAATGCATTTAGATTTTAATGGTAAATTTGTTCATAAGATATCAACTAGTGAGATTCCATTTAGGAAATAATGAAATTTTATCAGTTTTCCTTATATAAATATTAAAGATTATGAATTGTATAATATATACAATTTTTACCCATTGAGTTTCAATATGATGATGTACAAGTAGGCCCGAAATATCTAATTTACTTATATGAGAAGAAAAGAAAGATAAATGGGATTTTGGGTTAATATTTCTTGATGGAGAGGTTAGATTTTTTGAAGTTTGTTAATTAGCAGTATGTAGCCTGTATTATTGGCTACAATTTTTCTTGATTTTCAGTGGCAAATACTATGTTCCATTTTTAATTTTAACACTTTCTTGCTTGGTGGCAGAAGTCAAAACTGTACAAGTTATCAGTGCATTTGAGGTTAAAAATTGTTAGATTGAGAGATATAAATGTTTTGAAGATTTATAAATTAAGATAAATAGTCCCAAAACCACAAGAACCATTTTTAACCTTATCTTAGACAAGGCGGGCTCTCTTCAAAACCCTTGAATGCCAGTCACTAGTTTTGAAAGGTTGGAAACGTGTTACATGGTTTACAAAATGGTTTATGATCTTATCAATCCATAGGAACCCTAGATAGGGACAAAAAATTCCCAAATTTTTTTTTGATAAATTTGGAAACATTTTTGGGAACTTTCAAGCTATTTTCAAGGAGTTGTAAAATTTTTCCTATACTGGAACTTAGCTTTGCAAGATATTACTTAAGTTTTCAATACCATTTCCAAAGGCTTCTGAATTGTTTTTGCTACTATTTTGAGTTTCTTGAGCTTACTTCTATCTTTAATACTACTATGTGCATTTTTTCAAAGAAATCTACCCCAACCTACTTGTCCAACTGACCCGATGTTACCTAATTTTTTGCCCCCCCAAAAAAAAAGAAGCTTATCTGTCAAAATTTTGGCTAAGTCATGTATTGGAGGTGTTTTGATTGTCTGGTATAACTCAGGTGGTGTTTTTTTAAGTTACTCTAACTCTCCCTTTGTCTGCCCTATAGCACTTCCTACTTGTTTTAAAAGCTTTGACAATGTTTTGCCCAGTTATGTGAACTTATGAAGTTTCCACTTGGTCTATTTCTGAACTAAGGCAGTGTTGGTGGTGTGTTATTAAGTTTGTCGAACTCTCCCATTTACCGCCCAGGGAGAGAAACAATCAACTCTGTTAAGCGAGTGGTATTTTGTAGTTAAAGTATGAACTTGAGTGATGATTTACAAGGTTATGTGAACTACCCACTTCCCCGCTGGCATAGCCATTCATTTTCAAATTTTTGAAAAGCGGTTATATTGAGAGTGATGTGAGAGCTGACACATGTCGACACAATGGAGAATTGCATTTAATGTTTATCTACTTACACATTTCTCATGGGGATTAAAAGGGAAATTTATGCCAAGAATAGACATTCTTCAGCTACGACATTCACTTCGAGATACAAGAAGAAAGAGAGCACACCAATGCAGACTTCCACCCTTAGAGTTTGGGGTCATTTTGAGGTATTCTTGTCCTTATCTTTTCCTTATGAGCATACCATTTTTAGGCTGGTCTTTCCTTACATTTTAGATTACCTGGTGAAAATCTGTTTGAACCCTAACAGACTAGAAATGACCAAAATTAAGTGTCAAGGGTATTAGTACGTTGCAAGGTTAACATGTGACATGCCTGAGATAGGAGATACTAAGCTCCCTAGGGCCAATAAATATGAGTGGGCTTAAAGAAAAATTCAATGCTCCTAATCCACCATCCATTACATAAAGAGTAATTGAAAGTGGATTGGTAGAGGTAGCTACCTTTCCTGTAGCCATCCAATGCCCTGAATTAATTCTTGAATGCATGAGGCATTACAATGCTCAGACCTAGGAAATAAGAATTGAGGACAACCAACTAGTAGTCAAAATCCAAAGAGCCACTTTTGCTTCGTGCCTGAAAATTCCTGAAAGAGAACCCTACTCACCCATGGATTTCACTAATGCTCAAATTAAGTTTTCACTCAAGAAGGGATACTACTAGAACATAATGGCAAGGAACTAGTTGGCAAAACCCAGGGGAGGTAAATCTTAGCTACCTCAAAATTTACATAGGAACCATTTTGCGAGGGAGATATTCAACATGTTTTTGTTACTACACAAAGTCCAGGGAAATGAAGACACCTTTGGTTTTCAAGAATGGATGTATTTCTTCATCCATATTATACTCAAAGGAACCCAATTCCTAGATTGGGCAACACTTATCAGTGACAGGTTACACAATTAGCTAGTTTACTTTCTTATTGATAGGGAAATTTTCATGTCCTCTTATTTGATTTATGTTATTGCAAATACTAGACCTTGGACAGGCTTCAGGCCAAGTAATCTCCCTTGTAATCAGGTGCCAATTTTTGAGTACCTAGTTAAACTGCAACTGAATAAGAGCCTTTCTCATCACATGAGGATATCAAACACCTTCACTATGAGAGTGATTAGAGAACTGCAAGGGAAAATTGAAATGCGATTGTCACCTAAGGCTATGTAATTTTTCAATTATTATGGTAGCTATTTTATTTAGTTTAAGAGGTTCTCTTGTATTAGGTTTGGCGGTTTCACTGGTTTTTCCATCAAACTCCCAAGGCACCTGAAAGATAAGTTTTTGATGATTGAGGTCTATAGGAAATTGTCGGATTTCAATAAGAGATGCCAGGAGTGGAGAAGAGTGATAGTGCAATTCCTTGTTTGTTTTAGCCCTACACATGTGAGTCCATGTCATATTCCCTCAATATAGAAAAGGAAATAACCTACAATCTATAGACCTATGATGAATGTTTTCCTTTTGATCTTAAGGATTATGTTAAAGATAATTTGAAGCTAGGTCCTAGTTTCCTCCATTTTCCTACCCTGGAGGACTATTGGGAAAACTATATCGATGAATTTGAAGTGAGAAGGAGTTGGATGAGACTATCTTTAAGACATATAATCACCTATTGTAGACACCTAAATTTGGACACTTACATTTATCCAAATTTATCCCTTTTCATCTAAATATCCTCTTAATTGCATTAATTAAATAATATCACTATTATTAAATTAATACCCCTAAAGTCCTCTAAATCCCTAAGGTATTTAGTTAAATAATTAAATACTTTACCCCTTTTCCCCTTTTCCTCAAAAGAATTAAATAAATAAGGCATTTATTTAATTCCTCACATGTCACATCCTCCATCACTTTTTTCTTAATCCTAATCCACCTCCTAATTCCATCATTAGGGGTGTGCACATGTCTAATCCATGATTAGGATGTGTCACATCCTCCAACTTTTGCAAGTTGGCTCTTAATCCTCATTAGCAATCTAACTATCTTCTAATAATTGATTAGTTAGTCTAATCAATGCTTTTGGTCAACTCTCCCCATCCCCCAAGGAATTTTTAATTCCTTTTTTTCTTCCGAAGGTCCTTTTGAGGAATTTTTAATTCCTCTCTCATTGATAGGGCAGGGTTGGATGAGACAATCACTGTCCCATGCTCTGGGTCTCACCTTAGCAAAACCTTTGGTGTTACTCTCCACCTTCTTGACCTATAGGTCCTAAAGCTTGTTAGGCACCCCTGGTTCTCCTAGCCAACCCTTCTATCATCTGCATACACCTAACCAAGTCAAACTTGGTGCTTTCTCCTCCATTTTCTCCCTAGCCCTTAATCTTCCTAAAGGCTTGCTAACTCTCCAAACCTCACTAACTTGTTGCAGGGGTGTGTGGTATCCTCTAAGGCTTCAAAACCATCCCACTGTGGTTCTTGTTCAATCACAAGGCTTCATTTCTTCATCGCTACCATCAAAACCTAGTTTAGGGTTTAAGAAGGGCTAGTAGCCCTTAAGCCCCTATTAGGCCTCCTAGCCCGAGGAAATAGGCTTTAACTCCAATCCTCCAGAAGAACTTCACAAACTTATTTCTGAGACCCTAATTCATTTTCTAACCTCTCAAGGATTTTTGAGGTTTTAGGCTCCCTCAGTTCGTACACAAGTGTAACCCTAATTTCATCGAAATTAGAGCTTTTTAAGCCATTTCTTGAATACACAGTGAACAGTCTGCTTCTTTCAGCCACCAAATGGACTAGTGAAGACTCCTGCTTCTTTCCAAGCCTTTGCAAGGCCTCCTACAACTTCCACTCACCCTGAGTTGCTAGGAAGTATCACCCCTGCAACGTTAGTGACCCTTTTGCACTGTCTTTCCTAACTGGGCATAGCCAAGCTCGCCTAGGAATAGATCTTTTGCATGATGCTTTGTCTCTTACAAAATCCTAGACCTAATCTATATACAGACATGGGGCCTATCCACATTTCCCACAAGCCCATACTTCCAGTACGGTGGAAATGCAAACTAAAACCTCATATGTTCACAGTTTTACCAGTCAAAATAGTAATGAAAAAGGAACAAGATATGTACAATAACACTTGCAAATGAGTAACATGTTACCTACTACTCAAACAATGATTAATCCATTAACCTGCTAAATAGAAAATCATAACAAAATATCACTGCTTTCTCAATTTCAACTATTCGCAAATTCAAAATGTTTTTCCAACCCTCATTCCAGTTTGAGGACTCCCTTTTAAAGGTTTCCAAGGTGCTTATCTCTCCATTGGTCAAACTTAACCACCCTATTAGGCCAAAATTGCATAATTGCAACATTTTGGCTTTATTTCCCAAATTCTAGTGATTCCTAATGTAAACAAATTGTGTAACTCATTCCATCTACCCTATACTATTGATCAACCTACATTCTAACATCTTTTAACACCACTAACTCAAAACTAGATGGTCAACATGACCTTGAGGTGTCAAGACACAAAAATTCTACCTAGGCTTCCAAAATTGCCTAGTATTTCCCAATGTTACCTTGGTGCTCCTGCACCATTCTCCCTCTCTCAGCCCAAACACTAAGGAAAGGAAGGAGAGACCAAGGACTGGTCAATACCCAATTGCTTGAACTGGTCTTCTTGTACCCATGTGGCTTCTGATTCATGCTTGTTCTTCCACTTGATAAGGTGCTCCATGTACACCTTGTTTCTTGTAGCTTTCTTCACTCTTGACTCCAAGACCTTCTCTACCTGAGGCTTAACTTGAGTAGGTAAGGGTACATTACTGATGTCTTTGAAGATCTCCTGACTGTTCTGAACCTCATCATTGACTGTTCCCTTATATTTGATCAAATCAACTATGTTAAAAACTGGTGAGATTCCTAGATCGATAGGTAACTCCACCTTGTATGCATTCTTGCCATACTTGGCCAATATCTTGCATGGACCTACTCTTTTCATCTGCAACTTGGTTGACATTCCCTTCTACAACCTTGACTTGTTAAGGTGGACCATAACATAGTCCCCTACTTGAAATTGCACATCCTTCCTTGTTAAATCTGCCTTCTCTTTCAACTTGTGAGTAGCCTCAGTGACTGTCTTCTTCACCTGCTCCTGAATCTCCTTCATGGTCTGACTAAAGTCTTCTGCATGTCCACTTCTATGCTCCATAGCTCCAAGATCTCTGAGCTCACATATGCCTCTTGGGTGCATCCCATACACAACTTCAAAAGGACTCTTTCATGTGGTTCGGTTGACACTGTCATTATAGGCATACTCAGCTTGGGAGATAACCATATCCCATGTTTGTCCATATTCTTTAGTTAGGCACCTTAGAAGATTACCTAGCACCCTGTTAACCACCTCTATTTGACCATCGGTCTGAGGATGGTAAGCTGATCCAAAAGATAGATTTGTACCCAATCTACTCCATAGAGTCTTCCAAAAATGACTCATGAACTTCACATCTCTGTCTGAAACAATACTCAAATGCAATCCATGGATCCTTACAACCTCCTTGAAGAAAAGATGAGCTATATAGCTAGCATAATGAGTAGTTTTGCAAGGGATAAAATGACTCATTTTGCTAAATCTATCTACGACTACATAAACACTGTCAAAACCAGTCTTGGTCTTAGGAAGGCCTACCACAAAATCCATGCTCACACACTCCCATGGTCTGTTAGGAATGGGTAGGGGTTGATATAGACCAGCATTACTAGCTCCTCTCTTAGCTTTCATACACACAGCACACTGTTCCACATACTTCCTAACATCTCTTGCCAACTTAGGCCAGCAATAGAATCTTTGCACTAGTTCTAAAGTCTTATTGATGCCAAAATGTCCACTAAGACTGCCATTATGTTTTTCCTGAATTAGATTTTCCCTCATTGATCCTCTTGGAACACATAACTAATTTCCCTTAAACAATAACCCACTTTGCAAAGTATATTCAGAGTATTGGCTATGGAAATGGTTCTCAAAGTTAGAACATACCTTATAGACCTCTGAAAAGTCTTCATCTTCTCCATATAGATCCTTGAAACTCTCTATGCCAATGCTCTTAATCTGTATATCTTGGACTGTCAACAATCTCCTGCTCAATGCATCTGCCACCTTGTTTAGTTATCCCTTCTTGTGCTTAATGGTGAAGGTAAAAGCTTGGATGTATTCCATCCATTTCAAATGCCTATTACTCAACTTCTCTTGGGTGTTGATAAAGCTGAGTGCTTGATTGTTAGTAAAGACCCAAACTCCTTGGGTAGAAGGTAATGCCTCCATTTTCTAAGTGACTGAACCAAAGCATAAAGTTCTAAATCATAGGTTGAATACTTCTTCTTTGCTTCATTGAGCTTCTCACTAAAGAAGGCTATAGGCCTGCCCTCTTGACTTAGCACTCCTACTGCCACTCCACTTGCATCACATTCAACAGTGAACAACTTGTCAAAACTAGGTAATAAGAGAATTGGTTGAGTTGCCACCTCTTGTTTCAGTTTTTCAAACCCTTTCTCAGCTTCTTAAGTCCACACAAACTTAGTTTTTATACCAGCCTTGATTGTATCTAAGACTAGTGCACATATTCTACTAAAGTTTCTTATGAATTTCCTATAAAATTGAGCCAATCCATGAAAACTTCTTACCTCAGTTCCTGTAGTCGGTGTAGGCCAGTTTAGGATGGCTTCCACCTTACTTGGATCCATCTTCAATGATCCTTTGGACACTACAAAACCCAAATAGACAAGCTCTTGCTTAAAGAACTCACACTTCTCTAGATTGATTTCCAACTTCTCTTCTTGCAACCTTCTAAGAACTTGCTCCACATGTTTCAAATGCTCTTCTGTTGTCTTACTGTATATGAGGATGTCATCAAGGTACACTACCACAAATATCCCTGTAAAGTCCTTGAGTACTTCATTCATGAGCCTCATAAATGTGCTAGGAGCATTAGAGAGACCAAATGGCATCACTCTCCACTCATATAACCCATCATTTGTCTTAAATGTTGTCTTCCACTCATCACCATCCTTAATTCTGATCTGATGGTATCCACTCTTAAGATCCAACTTTATGAAGTACTAAGCTCCTTCAAGACAATCCATCAAGTCTTCAATTCTAGGAATAGGGAATCTATATCTGATTGTGATTCTATTTATTGCTCTAGAATCAGTGCATAACCTCCACTTACCTCATTTCTTGGTTGCTAAAACCACTGGTATTGCACATGGGCTAGTGCTCTTTTGAATCAATCCTTGATCCAATAATTCTTGCACTTGCCTAGCTACCTCCAAATTCTGATTTGGTGTAAGCTTGTATGCTGCTTTGTTAGGTAATGAGGCTCCAGGTATGAAGTCAATTTGATGACTTATGGCTCTCTTTGGTGGTAAAGTTGCAGGTGTACCATCACTAACTATGCTCTTATACTTGTCAAGTAATTTTTGAACTGCTTCCGGTAAGACTATCTTTTCAGCCTTATCTTCCTCTTTAGGTTGTAACACAACTACATATCCTTCACTCCCTTGATGTAGGTTGTTAATGAACTCTTTACCATTGCTCAACATAATGTTTGGTGTCTTTGACTATCCTTCATCTTCTTCTGACAGTGACTGCAACTTAAAAGTCTTCCCATCCTTCTTGAATGAGATGGTGTTCTCTTTCCCATCACACATAACACTTCTGTCATACTGCCATGGTCTACCTAGTAGTAGATGGCATGCATCCATGGGTAAAACATCACAAACTAACTTGTCCTTGTATCCTCCAATTGAAAACTCCATCGTTACTTGCTCATTTACTAAAACACTTTTCCCTTTGTTTAGCCATGTGACCTTGTAAGGGTTAGTATTGGGTACCTTTTCCAATTTCAGTTTTATTACTGCCTCCTCTGAGATTATATTATCTATTGAACCTGAATCTAGTATGACCTTGCACACTTTTCCAAGTATCTTGCACCTTACTCTAAATAGTGCTCTTCTCTATTTTGGTTCCTCTTTAACCGATTGTCTGATCAAAACTCTATTGAACATTAGATTCTCTCCTACCTCAGATTCAATATGACTGACCTCTGATGCCTTAGGACTCATGGTGTCCTCTTGTGCATAAGCCACTCTCTTTTCATTTCTTGATGAAGATGCTTTCTCCGGGCACCTATAAGCAAGATGGCCTACTTGACTACAATGGTAGCATTTCATGTTTGCTAAATAAGAATTGCTCCTGCTTGCTCCTCTTCCTCTATTTGAACCTCCTTGAGGTCCTCTACCTCTATTGTATCCTCCTCTAGAAGATGTTTCACCTACATGCTCAGTGAGTTTAGATTCTCCTTGATTTCTTTGGTCATTGCCTCTACCTTGATAGCCACCTCACTGTCCTCTTTGATCTCTTTGATCTCTGCCTTTGCCTCTACCTTTAGAAGCCTGGTCTTGCTTCCTCTTGTTTCTTTCCTCAATCTTGACAGCCAATTGATAACACTGATGTACTGTCTTAGGACTCAAAAGAGCCATCTCTTCTTGGATGTTCCACTTCAAACTGTTAAGGTATCTAGCTACCTTAAGACTCTCATCCTCCGTAACATTGGACCTCATACAAAGTTTTTGAAACTCTTCAGTATAAGTGTTCACATCTTGGTCTTTCTGCCTTAAGCTTTGCCTCTTCTTGTGTAACTAAATCTCATAGTCATATGGCATGTATGCTTCTCTTATCTTGGCAACCATTCCCTTCCAAGTAGAGATAGGCTGCTTACCTTCTTTTTCCCTCTCTGTCTGAATGAATTTCCACCATGTCAAGGCAAATCCTCTTAGTCTTTATTTTTCCACCTTTACCTTTTGTGCCTCAGTAATGTCATCACACTCAAAATGGTTTTCCATGCCCTCTATCCAATCCATGACCAATTCAGCTTCCATTTTTCCACTAAATAGTGGTATGCCCTCTAGTCCTTTTCCACTCAACGCCTTTAATGCTTTCAAGAAAGGTTCTTCCTCCAAAACAGGGTCAGGTTCAGGGATCTTGTCTTCCTCTGCAACCTCTTCTTCCTTTGATACTTTTCCTTCCAACTTCACACTATTCAATGCTTTCTCAAGTTGCTCTATTCTTTCTTTTAACAACTTGTTGTCCTCCTCTTGCTCTTCAACCATCTTGGCCAACTCAGCATTTGTCACCATGATGGAAGAACCACTTGACTCAATTTTTGACATACAAGATTCTTCCCAAATCTTTTACTTGCTCTGATACCAATCTGATAGGGTAGGGTTGGATGAGACAATCACTGTCCCATGCTCTGGGTCTCACCTTAGCAAAACCTTTGGTGTTACTCTCCACCTTCTTGACCTATAGGTCCTAAAGCTTGTTAGGCACCCCTAGTTCTCCTAGCCAACCCTTCTATCATCTGCATACACCTAACCAAGTCAAACTTGGTGCTTTCTCCTCCATTTTCTCCCTAGCCCTTAATCTTCCTAAAGGCTTGCTAACTCTCCAAACCTCACTAACTTGTTGCAGGGGTGTGTGGTATCCTCTAAGGCTTCAAAACCATCCCACTATGGTTCTTGTTCAATCACAAGGCTTCATTTCTTCATCGCTACCACCAAAACCTAGTTTAGGGTTTAAGAAGGGCTAGTAGCCCTTGAGCCCCTATTAGGCCTCTTAGCCCAAGGAAATAGGCTTTAACTCCCAATTTTCCAAAAGAACTTCAAAAACTTGCTTCTTGGACCCTAGTTCATTTTTTGAGCCCTCAAGGATTTTTGAGGTTTTAGGCTCCCTTTAGTCCGGTGGCATTAGCGAGCATGCAACCCGGATTTCATGGAAATTTTCAGAGCTTTTAGGCCACTTCTTGAATACACAGTGAACAGTCTGCTTCTTTCAGCCACCAAATGGACTGATGAAGATTGCTGCTTCTTGCCAAGCCTTTTCAAGGCCTCCTTCAACTTCCACACACCCTGAATTGACAGAAAGTAAACACCCCTGCAACATTAGTGACTCTTTTGCACTATCTTTCCTAACCGGGCCTAACCAAGCTCGCCTAGGAATAGATATTTTGCATGATGCTTTGTCTCTACAAAAATCCTAGACCACCTTATATACAAACATGGGCCTATTCACATTTTCCCACAAGCCCATACTTCCAGTATGGTGGAAATGCAAACTAAAACCCCATTTGTTCATAGTTTACCAGTCAAAATAGCAATGAAGGAAGAACAGAGTATGTACAATAACACTTGCAAATGAGTAACCTGCTACCTACTACTCAAACAATGATTCAAAGACAATTTCTCCACATTCTAAACTATACAAATTGCCTTGATCAATCCATTAACCTGCTAAAACATAAACAACAACAAAACAGGGAAAATACACAGCAAAAAAAATCACTGCTTTCTCAATTTCAACTATTTGCAAACTCAAATGTTTTTCCAAGTTCGAGTACTCCCTTTTAAAGGTTTCCAAGGTGGTTATCTCTCCATTGGTTGGACTTAACCACCCTATTAGGCCAAAATTGCATAATTACAACATTTTGGCTTTATTTCCCAAATTCTAGTGATTCCTAATGTAAACAAATTATGTAACTCATTCCATCTACCCTATACTACTGATCAACCTACATTCTAACATATTTTAACACCACTAACTCAAAATTAGATGGTCAACATGACCTTGAGGTGTCAAGACACAAAACTTCTACCTAGGCTTCCAAAATTGCCTAGTATTTCCCAATGTTACCTTGGTGCTCCTGCACCACTCATCCTCCAAGGAATTTTTAATTCCTTTTTGTCTTCCCAAGGCCTTCTCATGGAATCTTTAATTCCATTTACAATCCCCATGTCCTTTCCAATGGAATTTTAAATTCCATTTTATTCATCCAAGGTTTCTAAGGAATATTTAATTTCTTTTATCATCCCCATGCACATTAAAAAGAAATTTTTAATTCCTTTAGTCAACTCTTCATCTTAGCCCTTGATATTTTTCCCTCTTTCAATCTCCATCGTCCATTGGATCTTCCTAGGTTAATGGCTAACACTTAGCCATTTGGTTCCTCTCCTTCTGACATCATTCTTACACACACTCTCAAGCATTCATCCAACCCTAACCATTCTCAAGCATTCATCCTCTCCATCATACACTTTCATCTTGCATCCATAACCAAAACCCACCATCTTTGCATCCAAATCAAGCTACAACAAGTCGTTATGCTGCCAAAATTGATCTAGGAGCACACAAATCAAGCCATCAACAAGGCCAAGCAACCGATCAACTTGGGCAAGGCAAATAACTTGTTTTTATCTTTTCTTTGTTCAGTTCAACTAGGTTAATTTTGAGGTTTTGTTGTGTTTCCATTTGTTTGCATTTCCTCCGTTTTGCATTTTAGACTAGGAGGTTTACGTTGCACACATTTCTGGCACACCTGGTGGGACCCACAAATGGGTCTGCTCTTTTTATGTTCTCTGTTGTTTGAAGTTTTGTAGGTTCAAGTTACATAGAGGTGATTCTGCTATTGGAATAGGTGATTCGGCAGCAACAAGGGCGATTCTTCCCTCATAATAGGTGAGTCTGCCTTCAATAGAGGTGATTCTACACTTGCAGAATCACCCAATTGTCAAATAGGGGCAAATATGCTCCCTGTTTCTCAAATAAACAACTCTGCTTCTGACTTGGGCGAGCCTGCTTTCTGCAAATAGGCGAGCCTGCCTCTAAAATAAGAAATTTTGTTGTTGACACAGGCGAGCCTGCCTCTAAAACAGGCAATCCTGCTACTGAAAAGGGTGAGCTTGACTCTGAAATAGGTGATTCTGATACTAATAGAGGTGATTCTGCTTCAAATAGAGGTGATTATGAGGTAAACAATGACTTAAAGTTTCATTTTCAAAGTTAGTTTCTTATCGTTTTTAGGTATTGACCCCCTAACCTATTTGTTTGTGAGTGTATCTATTTTCTTACTAATGTTTGTGCAGCTGTTTCTCGCTTGTCCAACGCCGAAGGTTTAAATTGCTAATATATTTGCTACAGGATGAGCGAACTAAGACCCTTAGTTTAGTTTGCTTGTTATTTTCATACTTGTTAGGCACACATAGAACTAATTAGTAGGGGTCAAATACACTTGTTTGTTGTGATTGTTAAGTGGACTATTGACCTATCCAATCCCCTTGTGCCATTTGGTGATCCTAGGTGAAGATAAATCATAGTCCACTTTAGTCCATCTGTGTTACCCAGGAGATACTAAAACGTTCAAACTCTCCCCTTGCACTTCATGTGAGCCTGGGGACCAGCCGAAAACATCTAGTGTCTTCTTTTAGTAGTACCTACTTGGGGATTTCATCACCTCAAGGGATGATCCCAACCACATGTACTAGTGTGGTATATAAAAGGGGGAGAGCTAAAGTTATACCCTAGTCCAGTCACGTCATGTCTGGCGAAGCATCGAAGCTAGGGTGATACTTAGATAAGACATAAAGAGTTGGTCTAATTTTCCAGTACCTCATTGGGGCTTCCTACTCATGCCTGTGACAGGCTGGTGTTCACGGTTGTGCCTCACGTACCATGCGTATATCAAAGACTCCCTAGATCACCTTGTTTAGCCTAGATAAAAGACCATGTTGGCCATACCCTTCTTACTAATCTTAGGATTGTGCTGCTTGAATTGTATTCTTTGTGTGAAACTAGTGCATTTATGTTTACTTGAGTCAACCTTACCTTTTGTTTATTGTATGTTGTGTTTTTGTCCTTTTCCATAGTTGTTTTTCACCAAGTTCAGTGCAAGTCTGCTGTTTGGGTGAACTTGCCTTGTCAAGGGCCAACTTGCTACTATTTGGGGGGAACCTACTGTCCACAGGGGCGACCCTATCTTCTGTCTAAGTTATTTCTCAATCGGTTCCTGTCAAAATCTCCCATTCTTCACAAAATAGGTGAGTCTGCACCTTTGTTAGGTGAGTCTTCCACTGAGTTAGGCGAGCCTGACACCTATAGGGGTGATTCTTCTCTCTGTCTGACTCATTCTGACAGTCAAACAACCCTTCACATTCACCTGTTTCATCAAAAGGGGAAAATTTTCCACTGTTTTAGGAAAACTACTTCATCTTTGGGTGATTGTGCTTGCTATCTTAGTCCCCTGTCAATCCCTAGACTCATCATATTCGCCCATTCCCTGCAAACATACAATTTTGCAACATAATTGGGCAAGTTTGCACCTTAAACATCCAATCCCGTCTTCCATTTAGTTAGTCAGTTTATTTGTTTAGTCAATCTGTTTGCCCGTTTCCTTGATCAGTTGGTCCATTTCCCCATTCAGTTAGTCCGTTTTCCCATTTGACGAGTCTGTTTTCCCATTAGATGAGTCTATTTCTCCATTTAGAAAGTTTGTTTACCCATTAGGAGAGTTCGTTTCCCTGTTCAAAGAGTCTGTTCCCCCATTTGGTTAGTCTGTTTCCTCATTCGGTGAGTCTATTTCCCCGTTAAGCGAGTCCATTGCCTTGTTACAAAGATCAATTTTCCCATTTGAAGAATTTGTTACCCATTTATCGACATCATTTGACCATTTTTAGATTTAGATGAGTTTGAAAGCTGTTTAGGTGAACTTGTTAGCTATTTGGGTGAGTCTGTCACCTGGTTGAGCGAGTCTATCACCTGGTTGGGCGAGTTTGTCACTTGTTTGGGAAATCCTGACCTCTATTTGAGTGAGTCTGTCACTTGGTTGGGCGAGTCTGCCACCTGTTTGGGCGATCCTGACCTCTATTTGGGTGATTTTACTTCCTGCTTAGGTGATTGTGCACCCTATTTGGGTGATCTTGCACCATGATTGGGCGAACTTGATACCTATTTAGGTGATTGTGCACCCTAGTTGGGTGATTCTGTCACTTGTTTAGGTGATCTTGATCTCTATTTGGGCAATTCTACTTCCTGTTTAGGCGATTGTGCACCCTGTTTGGGCGATCTAGCACCCTGATTGGGTGACCTTGATACTTGTTTAGGTGATTGTGCACCCTGGTTGGGAAATTGTGCACCCTGGTTGGGTGATTCTGTCACCTGCTTAGGCAAGTCTGATTGATATTTAGGGCAATTAGTCTGTAGGACCCCCAAAAGCTTGTTGTTTTGTAAGTTGTTTTCATCTTTCGTTCACTCATAATCTTCATTTTAGTACATCTGCATTTTCCAAAGGTCATCCATTTATCATCTAAATCATATAGGCAAATCTTAAAAACATCTCTAGGTTACGTATCCATCATCGTTTTCTCAATTTAAATCCCATGAACTTTGTTTGAGGCTATTATCCAAATTGGCCTAGGTGATTGAAATCTAAATTTCATCATCCACATTTGCTTAGGATTGTCATCCATCTTGAGTCAGTTATCATCTTTGTCCTAATCAATCTGCTTCCATCTCGAGGTGGATTCAGTGTCGTAATCATCTATTTGTCCTTTAATATGATTGTCAACACCTTACGCCATCTAGTTAAACCCCTAAACTTGGTGTAGAATCAATCCCATTGCATCCTCCAATCATCCTAATATGAGCCTCAATCTAATCCTAATTTGAGCTTTAATCCAATCCCAACTTGAGCTTAATTAAATCCCAATATGAGCTTTAGTCTATCTACATCTAAGATCTTTTGATATCGAAACAAATCTTAAGATCCCTTCTTCCATATTCTTCCAATCCATCCTATTTATCTTTTCATCATCTTTTCTTTCCTTCTAATCATCTATTCCCATCTTTTCAATCCATATCCATCTCATCTAACATCATGAATCCTTACCCTCCATCAATGCAACCAAAAATAGTAGTTAAGGGGAATCCTAATTATGTTGACGACGATAATGAGAGCCTTGTTGATCAAGAGGTGTATGTTATAGATCCCCTTGATGCTATCATTTATAGTAAGATTTCCCCTAGTGCCATCCAAAATCTGATCACTCATCCAAGCTATCCCATCATGCCTTCATTCATGCTTAATAATGATCCTTATGCTGCCTCTGACAAAGGATATCCAGTATCTTCCCCCTCCGCATATTCATCATATTATTCATCTACATCTTTCTCTTATCTAACATCCACATCCTCCTATCCCAATCCATCATCCCAATATTCCTATTCCAGTCCACTCTCTCAATCTTCCCATCCTAATCTACCATCCCAATACTCTTACTACAATCCCCCATCCATGTCCCACTATCCTAATCCTCCATACCAATCTACCCATCCTAATTCAACATACACACCTTCTTATCTTAATCCTACATCCTCACCTTCCTATCCTAATCCACCATCCATGTCTTCCTACCCTAATCCACCACCCCAATCTTCCCATCCTACTCTATTATCCCAATACCTCTACTACAATCCACCACCCACGTCCTCCTATCCTAATCCATTATCCCAATCTTCCCATACAAATCCTCTATCCCAATACCTTTACTAAAATCCACCACCCACATCCTCTTGTCCTAATCCACCATCCATATCCTCCTATGTCATTCCATTTTCCACTCCACCATTTCCTAACCCTCCATCTAATCTCGACCCCTACACCAATCCTAATCCTCCATCTACTCTTAGTCCTCCATCCAATCCCGTTCCTTAATCTAATCCTAATCCACCAATCCATAATCCTAATCCTCCACCAATCCATAATCCTTCATCCTCCTGTTGTGCCATCTAAGCCTAGAATATGCATGATTCTCACTCCAAAAGTCCTCCAAGGACTCATGACAAAGAATACATCCCCAACTCCACATCTTGAAGTCATGGAACCATGCCATCCCAATCCGTCATCCATGGTTATTAGTGATGAGACCCTTCTCCATCCCACACCTATCATTGTTGATACCACCCCTAGCACCACTCAAACTATTGAAACCATCAAATCCACTGAATCCATTGAACCCCCATCTCCTACTCCGAGAGCCATCAAACCCATTGAAGATAACCAAACCCAATCACTATCTTCTACTCCTAGATCCACCCAATCCATCCAAGACACCTAAATCCAATCCATTCCGTCCACGCCTAGTATCATTGAAATCCATTCCAATGAACTTCATGAATCCTCCATCCTTCCATCTCCCCCACTTGAGGAGTCCCTCTAACACTCCATCATCATGCCATCCACTCAAGATGAGTCATGCCAAGAGCTTGATCCAAAGCATATCAACATATCCCCTTCTCCACATCAAGAACCTACCATCCCATCTAGTCCATCTCAAGATTACAGTCCCCCATCCATTCCATCCTATGACCCCCTTGTCATTCAAGATCCAATCACTCCATTGCATGAGTTCTTATCACCTACTACCACAAATCCAAATCCTATCATATCACCTAATCCTTCTCCTAATACCTTACCACTCATTCCTCACGATCAAGATGTTGTTTCCCCATCATCGCCTAGCCCTACCATCCCAACACCATTTTATATCCTCTTGGTACTCTTACATTCGTCCATGGTGGTTTTCTTGCAGAAGAGGAACCAAGATATACATTGTCCATCCTCCTCCATCTAATAATGGACTTGCATCATGTTTCCAAAATAACAAGCACCCTACCATAGAGCGAATGCTCAAAATCATGAACTATCAAGGAAAAGTTTTAGGCCTTCATGAGAAAGGTATTTTAGAGCCCATTAATGTCAAAGAAAATCCGCGTACACAAGGCCTTGGATACATCTCTCAAGACTCACAATCCAAAAATGTTGGTACAACCTCTATATGTCCTCAATAAGCCTCCTCCAAAAGAATAATATTCTCTTCCTAGTGCTCTATCAAACCATTTTCTGCCATCCCCCTCTAGCGTATCACCTCAAAACAACCATCCATATTCTTCCTTCATCTTCTGAATCCAGTTTGGGTCCTTATGTCCTTGTATACACCATCTCCCATTTTTCATCTACTCCATTTATTTTGGGTCCTTATATCCCTCCATCCACCACCACACATCCTCCAGTCACTAAGTCCATTTTGGGCCCTTATACCCCACAATCACCTTCTCCATCCCATCCTATTCATCCTTTTATTCACCAATCACCTATTCATGTCACCCATCATAAACATCCCACTCTCATGTTCCCTAATCAGGATCAACAAAGGCATGTACCTACACATCCTCCATCCACATATCATCCCCAAAATCCAAGCTCCATCACTCCATTCATGTTTCCTTCATATCATCCATCTCCTCACACCCATCC